>JACWRQ010000545.1:0-22559 GCA_014849955.1 Cryphonectria carpinicola | reverse complement strand
GTAGTAGTAGTAGTAGTAGTAGTAGTAGTAGTAGTAGTAGTAGTAGTAGTAGTAGTAGTAGTAGCAGTACGCATTACGGAGTAGGATAGCGCCGTCCCTACTATGGCCATCCTTACTTACTTACTCTTGCACCAGAATAGTCTGAATGCCATCAACGGGCCGTGCCGGGGGGGTCGAGCGCCGGTCCTACTTGGAAGATAAAGAGAGGGAGAGAGTCAGTCGAGGTGCTGTTAAGGAGAAGGGAGGGAGGGGGCCGTAGGGGGGAAAAAAGGAAAAAAGACAAGAAAAAGGAAGAAATAAAGAAAAAAAAGGAGGATGGGAGGGGGCATACTAAATAGCTCGACAACACTGAAGTTGACGGTAACGTTTAAAATTGATGGCACTGCAACCTATGTTGTGTGTAATTAGGTAGATACTATAGTACATGCATGCATGGCTGTAATTGAACTTTTGGGGGTGGAAAGAGGGGGGGGGGTGAGTGTTGGGAGCAGAGACCGGACTCGTCGCCTGGAACGGTCGAGGATGTCCATTTAGCACATAGTACTCCATAGCATTCAGTACTGCGATAAGTGCTGTATACAGATACAAATATAGTTAAGGCAGGAGAAGGAGGAGGACGAGGAGGAGGACGAGGAGGGGGAGGAGACTGAGTGACTACTTTACTTACCCAAGTAATTCATTATTGTAGTTGACGTTTGGAGTTGCTGCTCATGCTGAGTCAGACAGCAGGCACGATGAGGTCCTATCGTCACCTGTGGAGTACGGCGGTGGAACCTGCCCTAGAAGCCTGCGGGTAGCCGCTGTGGCCCACCGGCACAAAATCAAGAAACAGGGCCTCAGCTGGTTGTTGTCGCGGCCATAACATGACATCACCCAGCATGGCCCAGTGGGATCCACCAACCTCTCTTCCTCTCCTTCAGCAGCAGCAGCAGCAGCGGCGTTCCGATCCAGCCCATACATTTACATAGTAGCACACATAGGAGGCGTCGTAACAGG
The DNA here is from genome assembly GCA_014849955.1 of Cryphonectria carpinicola. Lineage (NCBI taxonomy): Eukaryota > Fungi > Ascomycota > Sordariomycetes > Diaporthales > Cryphonectriaceae > Cryphonectria > Cryphonectria carpinicola. The sequence goes on along the minus strand of JACWRQ010000545.1, from coordinate 21,563 downwards.
AGGGATTCCCCAGGATGTCACTCTCACCTTCACTTGCGCTACGTCGTCCCAGGAGATCCCTCATCATATGGCTTATTTGCCCCGGCTCCTGGTTTGAACCCGAAATCTAGACCACGGTCTGGGTCGTCGTCGTCTCCTCCTCTCCTTTTGCCTTCTTTTTTTCTTTCCTTCTTTCTTTTTCCTCTTCTCTTTTCATTCCCCTCCTTCTTCCTCCTCCTCCTCTGCTTTCATAGCATCCTTTTGCTGCCATGGCCTCGAGACCGGCAGGCCCATCTGGCGGGAACCCATACTCTGATTCCCATGGCGCCCATCAGATGTCGCACTTGACACCATCAAGAAGTGCTCCACAGGGTTCTAATAACGCCACTGCACAGCGATCTCCAGCCCTCCAGAGATTTCGTCCAGGACCCAATGGCGGCAATGGAGGCAGTGGTGGCCGCATGGTCAACCGTCAACAGTCGTCCATCGGTCTGCGAAGGCTCGGCGCACGCCCGTCTCGCCTCGGAACGGCCCCAGTCGCGAACGACTGGCGGCAACAACAACAACAACAACAACAACAACAACAACAGTCCACGTCCCAAGATCAAGGGCAACAGAGGGCCGGTCATGATGCCGACGGGCGCAGGAGATCTTCCTCAGAGCCTGACAGACCGACATGGCTCACACAGCAGCCTCAGGGCGGAAGCGCTGCTCCACCGCATCTGCCCGTCGTGCCAGAGGCACCAGAGGGTGCAAAGGGCAGGGGACGACGGCCATCCTGGCTGCCACGCCTACCAACGAGACAGCAGCAGCAGCAGCAGCAGCAGCAGCAGCAGAACCAGGCCCAACCACAGCCGCAGTCCAAGGTCGCTGCAGATCAAGAGTCCGTGTACGACTCGAGGATCGTCGACCTTCTCGATGTTGTCGATCCAGAGGTCTCCACTCTGACGTCCATCACTAACCTCCAGAACTCCTTGTTCATACCAAGTCTCGGCCGATGGGTCAACCGCCGACCAACATACAATGTCTCTGCCTGGGGACCGCCACCCGTGCCTGGAGACTTCCCAGAGTCCCTTGCGAGCATTGCGGAGCATCAGCAACCACCCACTGACCAGGAACAACGGCCCTCTGCCGACCGCGCCTACAGCATCACGTCCGAGATCGAGGACTCTCACTATGCCGTCCTTCCCCATGGCGCCTCGCTCGAGGGCTGGACCAAGGAGGAGGTCGACCAGCTGAACGATCACGTCCGCCACATGCTTCACTCCCGCCGGTCCAAGTTCAAACGTGGCTTAAAAGGTTTCGGCAGTTACGTCCGTCGACCGCTGGGGTTCCTCGTCACGCTTTACGCCACACTTATCACGCTTTTTGGTCTCGCCTGGGTTTTGTTTCTGATAGGCTGGATCAACGTGGGGGGCAAACAGCTCTATTTAATCAACATTATCGACTACACCCTGGTCGCGCTCTTCGCCATCGTCGGCGACGGCTTGGCACCCTTCCGCGCCGTTGACACCTACCACATGATCTTCATCGCCCACTACCGTAGGTACCACCCTGCTGCTGCTGCCCACCGACACCGCTTCCCCCTTTTATGACAAGAAATAGACTGACGGCTGTTTATTAGACCGTGTGAGCTGGAAGCTACGCGAGAAACTCCTCCTACCGGAGCTGCGTGACCATAATGACCTGCCCACCGAGGCCGTGCTGCCCGATCTCGAGCCCGCGCACGACACGGCCAGCATCCGCTCGCTGGCACCCGGCGAGGAGTTCTCGGTGCTCAACCCGAAGCAGCAGGAGAGGCTCACCCACCACTCCGAGAAATACGCCAAGTCACACACCTTCTACCGCCCGCACGAGACCGAGACCCACTACGCCTTCCCCCTTAAGCTCCTGGTCGCCATCACCGTGCTGCTCGACCTGCACAGCTGTCTACAGATCTCGCTGGGCTCGGTCACGTGGGGCATCCCGTACAAGGATCGGCCTTTTGCCCTCACTACTGTCATCCTGTGCTGCTCCATCACCGCTAACGCCACCGCCGGACTGCTGATCTGGATCGGGGACAAGCGCACGCGGAAGAAGGACGTCATCGAGAGGATGACGAGGCAGGAGCTGACGGAAGAGGCCATGAACAAGGTGAAGAAGCAGAACCAGAAGGAGGCGGAGAAGGCAGAGGCCAAGAAGGAGGAGGAGCAGGAAGGGGGAAGGAAGAGCATCTCTCTGCCGAGACTAAGCCTGGACAAGCTGACAGGCACTGCCGGCAAAAAAGGGCCGGACAGCGCGGGGCCAAAGGATAAGAAGCAAGTCATAAGCGAAGAGGGGGAGTAATGAATCTTTTGGATCTAATCATGCTTTTTGCTTTTTTTCTGGGGGTTGAGTGGATAGAGGGAAAGCCACCTGTGTCGTTGTGCTTGAGCATGCATAGCGTCTGTCGTTTCGTATTAGAACTGAGATACCCAGAACACGTTATAATTATCTCTTAATGAGTAAGAAGAAAGCAATATATATTATATTATTGGAAGATTCCCAAAGCAGTTCAGAGAAAGAAAAAAAATAAGAATGGAAAAAGGTATTATTATTCGACACTGCTTGCTTGCAGTATAATATGGTAAGATGTAGAATGATAAAACCGTCCGCCCGTCCGCCCGCCCATAATCATTAGATTTTCCGGTAGGTTCCAAAGGTCTGTTTGTCCTCAGCCCTCACCATCCCTCTGCATCTCATCATAAGAGTGTGACCAGAAAGAGGAAGAAGGAAGGAAGAAAAGCTTCCAACCCCACGATTACTTTGCCCGGTCCAAATTTCTGTCATATCCTCCAGTCCTCATCCATCCACCCAGAAGAAAGGGAAAAAAATTCCTTCTCAAATGATCCCAAAGCTATCGCCAGCAGAGAAGAAGAAGAAAAAAATCATCTATACTAATCTTTATCCAAAGGAGCGTCGTTAAGGGGTATCATAAACTTCTCGTCCATCATCCTTTTATTATAAAATGCAAAAGAAATGGCCTTAGAAGGCCATTATCCATCCTGTCCGTTCCGTTCTAAATGAGTGTCGTGAAGATTCCGCAGATGCAAATCCTTTATTTTTCCACCCCCCCTAAGGATCGTGACTTTTTCTTTTATCTTTCGTCATCGCTATTTAAAATAATGAGTGTGTCGTTTCGTTGAGCTCGTAAGAAGGATCGTCGTCAATATGCACTATGGTTTTTAAGCTTAAGACATTAATGTCGTAAAGGAGCGTCTAGAAAAGCCGTATGGATAAGCCGTCAAAATAAGAAGAAATAAATAAGAAGTAGAACAAAATTTGGTAGAAGCGGTAGCGATAGGTTGTGTGACTAGACGAGGAAGAACCAGGCCATCAGCGGCAAGAGCGCACTGAGGCTTGAACCGCCCATCCGTCGGAGCCTGGCAGCTCCAGCTGTGGCAGTACCGGTCGACGCACTAGAAGAAGTGCCTGTCGTGCTTGTGGTAATGGTCGAGCTTGGGGTCCCCGTAGCCTCGGAGCCTGAGGATGCGGCCGTCGAGGTGCCAGACGAGGATCCGGTGGCCGACGGTGTCGAGCTGGCTGATTGTCCAGAGCTCGCCGATGAGGCTGCAGTACTTGAACTTGCTGTACCTGAAGTAGCAGTACCTGAAGTAGCAGTGCCTGAAGTTGCTGTGCCTGAAGTAGCAGTGCCTGAAGTCGAGGCAATGGAGCCGGAGGTGAGAGATGCCGAGGACTCCGACCCAGTTGCGGTCGAGGCTGCAGAGCTGGCTGCTGAGCTCACGCTACCGCTAGAGCTGCCAGTTGAGGAACCTGTAGCAGAGCCGGAGGTTGCCGAGCCGGAGGAGGATTCGCTTGAGACCGTTGAGGTACCGGATGGTGAAGTCGCGCTGGTCGAGCCGGCTGACGAGGTGCCGGTTGAGGTTGACGAGGTGAGTATGATGATTGAGCCTGATGTACTGTGAGGCTGCTGGGTCGTGGTCTCGATGCTCGCACTTGTCGACTCCTCCGCAGCCGGAGAAGTGGACGTGCTGGGGCTGGTCGCATCAGACGGGGTGCAGTAGTTCACATACTGTGAGAACTGCGTATTGAGGTAGGTCCGGTCAGTCACCTTGCCAGTGGAGCCGACCTGGTCGACACATTCGAGGCAGCCATTATATGCCTGCTCGAAAGCCGAGTTGGAACCGCACAGGCTTTCTGATTTTCCGACCCTTTGCGCCGCGGCCAAGGCGTTGTTGCATGCGGAGTAGCATGCGGCGGGAAGGGTGCTCACGTCGAGGTCCTTCTTGAGAAGCATGGACCTCTTCTTGCTGACGTAGCTGCGCTTCGCACTCCACCAAAGGTCGGTAGTTGAGCTCTCCGCTGAGCTTGTCGATGTCGCGCCCGAGATGGTATAGTCAGTGATGGACGTCTGAGAGGCCCACGTGCCTGTTGTGACAGTCGTGGTCGCGCCATTGACTACTTCGACAATGAGCTCCTCGGAGAAGATATCAAAACTTAAGCCGAACGCGTTGGGGTTCAGCACGAAGTAGCCCTTGCTGAGCGGGTAGTAGCCCGTCTCGTTTGTGTTCCAAGTTACATTCTTGTAGTCCCCGATCGGGGCGCAATACTGCGGCTCGCAGACGTAAGTAGCGTCAGGTGGGTTTTCGTACACAGTACAGTCGTCTGGCTTGGGCGGGTTGCAGTTCAGCGAGGGCGCACAGCCCCAGGTCAGGTTGGATTTGGGGTCCAGGACAGCCGTTGCCTCTGCAAGTGCTGCGCTCGTTGCGGTTGAGACGGCGCAGGTCTTGACGGTTTCGATGACCGTAGAAGTCAACGTAATCGTCTGACCCGGCTCAGTAATAGTGTTTGGATTTTGGGTCACCTAGATAGGACACGCCGAATCAGCATCTCTGCCCCCCCCCCCCCCCCCCCCCCACCAACACACCCCCCTCTCCCCCCCCCCCCCCCCCAAAAGAGCACAAACTGAAGAGACCCCGACTTACAGTTCGCGTCACAATGATACTCGACCCTGGCAAGGTCGTCGTGACAGTCGAACCTTGTTCAACAAGAATGGTTGTAACTGGAGGTACCGAACTTGTCACCACCTCAATGGATGTCGTGCCTGGCAGAGTGATGGTCTGGCCCGGTTGAGTGATCTGTGCTCTCAGGTCAGGATTGATCCAGAATTTCGCCTCCCATGTAATTTGGTCACGCACCGTCTCGACTTCGGTCACACCAGGCAATGTGTACGTGGTCCCAGGAAGGGTTGAGTAGTCGGTAGTCGCGTACGTGTAAATCTGCAGGAGTCAGCCATGGCACTTTTATGCAGACCCTGCATGTTTCCAGCTTACCGTCGTAAATGTCTGATAGTAGCTACTCGTGACTGTCGTGAAGAGCGAAGTGGTCTGCGTTGCAGTCGTGGTCTGAAGGTTCCCAGTCAGATTCACTCAAACTTGGGAAGGGGAAGTCTTGATAGATGTGACGTTCTGGACGTACATATGGAATACTCGTCGTGAGTGTGACCGAGTGATCTGAGACTATCGTCGACACTAAAGTCGAGACACTGGTCGTCGTGTCGGTCAAGGTAGTCCAGTAACTAGAAACCAAGGTACTTATCGAGACCTGGGTATAGTCTGATTAGCATTTGAAGGGCTTCTATGCTCTGAAGGACGCTCTAGGACCTACCGACGTAGTCGTCACGGTTGAGACGTCTGTCTCGACGGACGTCTGCCATGGGTGTCAGGTCAGTTGCAAGTCTCATATGCCGATATATCGTGTTGGCAGGATTCACGTACCGTAGTCACTGTCTCGGTCACGTCTTCCGTGGTGGTCGTGGAAACTTCCTGTAGAGATCATTGCATTTCAGTCCAAAAGAATTCACACAGCTGAGATATGGCGGCTAAGAGTACGCCGCAGAAAGCATCCCTCTCGTTGCAAACAAGACCGAGCAGGAAGGCGGATATGTGATGAGTTCACACAGTCCAAGGTAATTCTTACTTGAGTGATTGTGTACGGGATCGACGTCGTGCTGTAGATGGTAGTCCAGAAGCTGGTCGTTACCGTGTGATCAACCGTAGTCGGGACCGGGTAGCTCAAGGTCGAGACGATCGTGCTCCAGGATGTCACAACCTCAGTGGAGACCTGATCGATGCTCTCTGTTAGCTTTATTTCCTAGGATGCGAGCAGGGCTACAAGGCCGAGATTGCCAACAGGACATACAGATGTTGTGACATCGGTGCTCACGCGAACGATAGTCTCGGTCGCGGTTATGTCCTAAACAGGCGTCAGCATTATCAGATATTGCCAGGCACACTTTTATTGTAAAGGGGAGTTATACCTTAGTGATTGTCTGGGTGAAGTCATCTGTTATCGTGGTCGGAACAGTCTGTACAAACCACACTGCTTAGCTAAATCCCACACCATAGTTCGCAGAGATGTAGTGAGCGGCAGAGGGGTCATCTTATCGACCTGAACCCCATATTTGACGGTCTCTGGTGGTTCTGGATTGTATCACGCCCTTTTGACATACCTGAGTGACCGTGTCCGTGGAAAACTGGGTGATAGTGTATGGGAACGAAGTGGTGGTGGTCACCGTCTCCCAGAAGCTTGTAGTAAATGTCACGTCCGAAACGACTGTGGTAGTGACCGGATAGCTCGTCGTCGAAACAACCGTGGACCATGATGTTACAATATCAGTGGACACGGAAGTGCTGACAATGGTCGTGTAGTCCACACTGACAGATACGGAAACCTATTGCGCCAGAGGTTTAGTAAATCATTTAGTGATTCCCAGCGTAGGAGATAGGAGCAGATACGGAGGGCATACCGAGATCACAGTATCAGTCAGGGTCGAATAGATATCCTGTAGTAGTCAGGAGGATCAGCCTTTAATTATTCCAAGGTGGTCTTTCCAGACCCAATAGAAGAAATTGACGGTCGAAACCGGTAATCGTGCAACATACCGAGATTAGAGTGGTCGGTACGTAAGATACGACCGTGGTGGGTGAGACCTCGACGAGCGTAGAGACCTAGCAGTCATTAGATTTCAGTGCCATCCATGTAGAAGCAGGGAAAGGAGACCATACCGTTGTGCTAGTCACCGTGTCGGTTATGTAGCTTGTCGAGTACAGTGTGTCAACCTCGGTTGTAGTCTTTTCGGGGGATTGTTAGCATGCTGGAATCGAGCAACTACAGCAGATTCAGGGGACCTTGGAGGGGTTGGAGGACTTGCCGTTGGCACAATGCTGATGATTGTATCCGAAATGGTCTCCGTGAAGCTCAAGGTCTTGGTATCCGTAGTCGTGTATGTTAACACGATAGTGCGGGTCTTGAAAATTATAATCTCACAAGTCGTGGTCGTAGTCTTGGTGATGTCCTTGGTGACTGTGACGGGCTTTGTTGTCGTGATGTCCTTGGTGACCGTAATGTCCTTGGTAGTCGTGGTTGGAACACTGGTAGTCACAGTCTGCGTCCTCACGTAGGTGACCGGCGTGGTTACCGTCAGCGTGCTAAATGAGGTGACAACCTTGGTGGCGACGCTGAAGCAACTGCTGGGAAGTTCGCCGGCACTCGAGGTTGTTGAAGTTTCTCGGGCTGGACAATCTGTGACGGTCGGTGCACATGACGTGATTGTGTCCGTTGAAGTTACATATACCGTGCTCGTAATGTCATCCTCGGCTCGCTTGTAGGCCACGGCGCTTGAGAACGCGCACTCGGTGACGGTGTACGGGTAAGACTGACTGGGTATTAGTCAAGAGCCCGAAAGGATGAGAAAGAGGTATGGCGAGAAATGCCGGGCTAGAGGAGGAAGTGGGTGTGGTAGAAGGATACGGGATGGTGAAAAGAAATATGGGAAATAATAATACTTACCGAAACGATTGTTGTCGGGACCAGTTCGGTTGTTCTGAATTCATGTCAACGTTGAACATCATGAGGTGCCGTGTGCACAGCCATGGGAGAATTGAAGGGACTCACGTGTAGGACGTGATGTACGTAGTAGTCAGCCAATCCGTCTCGGTCGACGTGGCCCTGTAGAGTCATTAGCTACACTTGACCACAAGATACTTATGCTTCCAACCTGGAGCAACTCACGTGAAGCTGTCGGTGACAGTTGTGCTAGATTCCAGTATTAGCAATGGCCAGCAGGATACAATTACAGGAGCCCGGCCCCATTCAGCCAGCGGCAGAGTACAACTTACTCCTCATAGTAGGTATCTATGACAGTTTCGTTCAAATAGGCAGTAGTTGTGGTGCTGCGTCAAAGTATTAGCCAGGCTCGTTCCTCGAGAAGACTACCTTTGTAGCCCTGGAAACTTCAGACTCACGTCGTTGGCTGGATACTGGTGATTACGATAGTAGTCGATATATAAGCCGTGACAGTCTGTGCAGGACGTCCCGACCAGGAGCCAACAGGATATGGAGATGAAGAGTACGACGCGCTCGAGCGTGACCACGCAGAGCTTGAGCAGACCGTCTCCGTTACGCTGTCATGACATTTAGCAGGAGCTGTGTATATTGCATCTCGACTCTTTGCATGACATATATGTCGACACAGACCAAGATGCAGCCTTGGGAGGGAATCACTTACGTGGAGCTCTCAGTCACGGTCGACACAACAGCTGAAGCCGATTCTGTCACTGTCGATGTCACTGTCTTATCAACTGTCACGGTGGACACAAGAGTTGTGGCTGGCACGGTCCAGAAGACAGTTTCGGTCGTTGCAGCTACTGTTGTCGTGCTCCAGCAAACCTCATCGCACGAAACCTGCGCCGTGGCGTTGGTATATGTCGGTGTCGAGTCGGCCAAGGCTCCCACCACCATGGCCCCGAGGGCCCAGAATCCATAGCGAGTGACCATCTTTTCGAAATTCTTGGGCCTTGCAACTTCTGAATCTCTGCGAACCGAGCAGAAGAAAGAGTGTCCAGTAGACCGCCACCAAGCGAGGGATGAGACAGGAGAAGTAAATCTTCTGTCAGGGTCGGCGAGCTGTGATCAATATTATGAGCAAGTGGCTGGTCGCCTGGGGGAGGGGTCAATGTGCCTGCGGACCTTGAGCGGACCGGACTGGGGGCGGGGCGGGGTGGTATGCTCGAGGGACGAGAGGCTGAGCCCTGCAGCAGTACACCTCACACCTCTCAGCTAGGCCAGGTTGTTTATGGGCCAATTACAGAGGTACGAAGACCGTTGTCCAGCGGAAATTAAACCGGCCTAAGCACACGAAGGACGCTCCTGATGGGGAGAGGGAGAGAGACAGCCAGTTGGGAGATCAGGTGGAACCACAGGATCTTTTGCCAACGTCTTGAACGGGGTGGGCCCTGCAGCCCTCTTCAGCAACACAACAGGGTTTACGGCGCAGTTCGTCTCTGGCGTAGCGAGGGTCCGAGAAGGGCCTTCGACATACAAAACACACTCCCAGAACTAAGAGAGGGTGGCAAGATGCCTATGCCTACTGAACTGGATCTGGGAGGGAGACGGGGGGGGGGGGGAAAGGCAGAAGAGACAACTCCATGAGCATCGGGATTTAGGGAAGCGCATACCTGCCGGGACTACCGAACATGGCATCTCGACCCTGCAGGCCCATGCATGTAAGGAAGCATATGCGGGTCGAAGATTCTGCAAATGGATACGATCGATCCAGAACCGAACAGGCTGGACAACGGAGAGGAGGCCCAGACCCTCAGAGAAGTACCTCACGGTCGTCAGTGTATAGTACAAAGTGCTGATGGATGCTCTTCCTGGATGTAATCAGCCACGACACCGGTTGTGTTGGCGGCCGGACCATGCTTCTGGTTGGCGCTTTGTCCGAGACCTGAATTCTCGCATTAATTTACCTGTGAATTTTTGTCTCGAGGGGAGCCATGACGGACGTGGAAAGACAGACTCTTAGCCCGGCTGGCCGATACGATGATGACAGCAGAAAGGGCACACAAGAAATGCCCAGCGGCATGCAGCAGTCGGTTGCGGACCAAGAATCACGATGAGAAATATCTTGGTCCTACGTGCCATCGCAAGTGGCCTGCGCACCATGGATGCAACCCACCCGGCTCGCGATATCGAGCCGGTAGGGCAGGGCAGACAGAGCCCTACCATGCCGATGTCCCCTCAGGGAGGTTGCAGAGGCAAGGCTCTCGAGATGGAGTCGGTCAGCAGCGGAGCGGGGATGAGAGGAGCTACCCTTGTCGACAGGGAGGAGGGCCTGCCAGGGTCCCACGAACAGGCACCTTTGGTGCTACTCCCTGTGTGTGCTGTACTATATACAGTAGTAGTAGAGCGGAGTCATCCGCACCCGATGCGATGTGATGCCTGCGAGCCCTACCAAAGCACGACCTGTGGGAGGGATGAGGGCCCTGGGCCCCGCCTGGCCTAACCCACGAAGAGAGAGGGGAGGGGGGGGGGGTTGACAAGGCAAGGTCATTCTGCCTCTTCTGGATACCCTGACATCAGCTCTTCTTCCTCCTGCCAAGTCCTGACGGGTTGGACTGTTGTTCCGTTGGTCCTAGACATGACTGACCGAGGGTGAGCTGGTCATGATCCACCGCTGCCTTGAAGCCGTTGCGCATCCTCTTTCCCCCCTCTTCCCCCCCTCTCCGTTCGGCGGGGAAGATGGGCTCGCGAAGATATAATTTTGCCCTAGACATTTCTTTTTTCTCGTATTGATCGGACCAATGCGGGTGTGAGACAGATCTAATACATAGTGCAGACTATGTTAGCAAAAGCATACACTGGTGTAACAATGTGGTGAGTGTTGCCTCGACACGACAACACGACGACGAGGTAACATGACAGGGCGTCTGGACAACAATAGTCTGATTCTAGTGCTGACCTTATCCCCAGTGATCGGCAGAACATGGTCACTCATGTAGGCCGCACCCGGGGTGCCGTCCCGGCGATGCCATGTGCTCATTCGCTGCCCTATTACGCCACCTGTGTTGTTTGACCTCGGAAACTGGCATCACGTACAGATGGCTTGCATACAGGCCGTAGTCGTCCCGAGACGTACCTACAATAGCAGGCCCACTGGTGGGAGAAGCAAGCGTACTATCATCTAAGTAGACACCCTTTTGTTTCTTTTTTCCGTGGAGCGGAGAGATGCTGGGAAAAAACCAGGTACTAAACATCCTCGAGGAAGATCGATCGATTGCCGGGGGGGGCAAAACCTGCGAGAGGTCAGACAAAGTTCCCGATCGCATTGCCTTGCCTGTCCAACAGGGTGTATCACTTACCTGACACGCCCTACAAGGGGCAGTTATCGTAGGACATTTCCGGTTCCCATAGTGTCCCGTCGTCGTCGTACCGTCAAGCTGTGGCGACCACAAATGCGAGGGACAAAAGTTGGGCGAACAAGCAAGAGGGTACATTTTGTCAAGGGTTGTTCAACAAGAGGAAGGACAGGTCGACTGGGAAGGGGCAATGAGAGGGGATAGGTTACCATATCGGGTGCACTCCACTCTGCCGTATCTGTATACAGTACATGCTGTAATGCCATGGTCATAGTACAACCATCATGTCACCACTACTATGCATGGTACGACAAAAGTATGCTCCGTAGTAAGCTTTCCCTACAGGTTGGGGGGGTGGGGCTGGCAGGTACGGTCGAGGATGGGCCAGCACGTAGTTAAGACCCGCCCAAACGGTCCGCTCCCACTTGAGCTTATCGATTGATTGGACCCTAAATCCTAGATCCCGGTGCCACTGCCCATTCTGGTTTGGCCGGGCGGGCACAGGGGCGGGGTAGCCCTTGCCAAGTGGGCTTACATTGTATCCCATCTTAGGTAGGGCTCAAGAGCTACCCACGCTACCCAACCACAACCAACATCACTCTCACTTGGGTCTTTCTTTCTCGTCAGCAATGCAACCACTCACCGCTGGCTCACGCCACTTCCAAACCCTCACTTCCCTTCACCTGTCAGCAAGGGCGGAGAATCAATGATTCACTTGGGTCTCGACGACATTCAAGAATGCACCAGACACGTCGCCCGCCCTCGTACCCGAGCTCCATTCCGCGCGCGCAACCGATGAACCCGAGCCCTTGGCCTCCTTCAGCCTTCAGCAAAAAGACTATGCGATGCCCATCTGTTGTTGTTGTTTGAACAGAAAAGGCTTGCATCTCACTGCTGCCTACCACGCAAGGTTTGGGACTCCAAGGTGAGGAGGAGGGGTGCAGGGTCCACATTTGCGGCTGAAGAGAAGAAAAAAAAGAAGAGAAAAGAGAGAGAGAGAAAAAAGTTCATCCTTCTGGAGTTCCTCCCCGCTTTCAGAGTGGGCACTACTGTGTACCGCTGTGTTGTACTCTGGCACTATGGTAACATTACACTTACTGTACATGGTACTAACACAGAGTGGTTTACAAAGGGACCCTCCTAAACGGATGCGAAGGATTCTGCCGGGTTCCTCTCTGGGTCGCTCGCTCGCTCGAGGAGATCTGAACCGCAGGATTCGACGGTTCACGTGCGCTCCTCGCTCACCCAACCTAGCCATGCAGGGCAGGTGGGCAGGTGAGCTGAGGTGACCATCGCACACGCCGATCTGCCCAATATTGAACACACGTCTCCCCGCTGTTGCCTCCCACCCCCAGCATCACCAACATGGCACGCCTCGGCTGCCCGAGAATTGCTGTCCTTGTTCACGGGCTGCTCTCTGCCCGTGAGAAGACCAGGAGACAGCCTCAACACCTACGAGGTGTGAGTGAGTGAGTCTTGGAGTGAGAGACCGACACTGACAGGCCGACGGCAGGGGTAGCGACGGTGCAGAGCTGCTGCACGACTACAGCACCTTCGTCTTGATGCAAGGGGGGACACACAGTCTGCCCAGCTGGCTGCTTAAGTGACTGTTTGGTCCTGACAAAATCAAAACATTGACGCGGATCTTGCACTCATATTTGAATCCGGGAGGACACACACAAGCGAATATGTTGTGCGTCGTGTGGATACTGAGCGTAAGACACCGTGATAGCCTCTGCTGTACATAAACGAAAAGCAACAAGTCGGTGATTCCATCTCGGTCGCAGTTCCGCGGTATGCGGACAGACTGCCTGCCTGCATAAGAAGTCATGCTCAATTAAGCATGGGTCCCGCTCTGCCAGGAAGAAAAGGGAGAGACAAAAGATATCAACCTGACCGGCTCAGACAAGCTTGCGTCTCGTCAAGAAAGTCTACCACCACCAGCTGGCCCCGATAGTTTGGGAAGTTCAGATCATGTTCCAGGCTCAGAGGAGACCTGGCAGGCCTGGGTACGGATCCTTGGAAGCAATGGAAGACCGCATCTCAGCCGCAAATACTTCCTCATCCAACGTGAGCATGTCGTGGGTTGGTGCTGTGGCTCAAGCCCCCCCCCCCCTCTCTTTTCCCTGGGAGGACCCCCTTGTACACTCGCAGCAACGCACCAACCATGAGCGACCCGTCCAACCATCCATCGGGAGCCATGCGACCTCGTGTGTGGGACCGCGGGATGCACAGCCGATACCCTCCCAATCGGGCCAGATGGAGACAGCTCTTTGTTGTACCCTCCATGCAGGACACAAAATTCTTCTGGACCAACTGTTCTCACTTCGCCACCCATGGTGAGGTTTAGAAATCCCATGGCTCCAGCGTAACTCTCACCTGGCGGGCTTGGAACGACAATGTGTACAATCAAACCTGACGCTTCGTGAGGGAGCCCCAAGCTTGGACCTTTCTAGGACCTGACACGGGCAGGTCGATATCGAGCACTGTCTTGCCCCGGCACCAGTGGCAACTCTTCTCGCGTCCACCAGAGAGGCTCGATAACCGCATAGATCTATCTGCTTACAACTTTCAGCTGCATACAGTCTAAGCTCTGTACGCCTGCAGCCATCATTCCCCGCGTTCTCGAAAAGGCGGCCCCTCTCGCCACCGCCGGCCATAGCCTCCCTGCGGTTTATTCGACATCGTAGGATTGCGACACTGGCATCTGCTGCTTGGGCATTCGCTTTTTGTTATGCAGGTACCTTAGTGCTATTACTCTGTAAGCTGGGCTCTTCCACATTGTGCTATTTCTGGTTCTGGTCTTAGCTTTTCAAGACCCCGATACTCCCAACGCTACCTCGATATTCTCTTGAGGAACTGTCCAGGGTGTCTGATCTGGTCAACCTGCAGCGGATAACCTTCATCGCGATCGAGTTCAACATCGACAAGAGAGACTCCGTCTGCGGGCCGCGTACCACTTGTGCCCCTCTAGTTTCCTGTGCCAGTCGTATATGGCTGACCCGCGATTTTTTCTTGTTCCTGATAGCACAGCATTCCCCGTCGCGCAATGCATCGCGGCCATCTCCTCTCATAGCAGCTTTATCTACCTAATCCTGCCTCACTCGGCAAGCGTGTTCTGATACCCGGTATCCGGTCTCACGATGGCGGCCTCAAGGGCACTTTCGTTGTCCCTTCTTGCGGGCATCACGCCCATCGTGGTCGCTCAGCTAGGAGGATGGGAAGCCAACCAGGTCAACACCACAATGTGTACATGGCAAGGACTGCGGGGTATGTGGTCTTTCTCTCAGCGGAAGACCGTCCTGTATACTAACAGACACAGCGGCCATCATCAGAGACACATTGTACATGGATGGCGGCTACCTCTACTGGAGGCCCGGCTTGGCCGATGGATCATATGACAAGGCAACTCAGGACTGTACGTTGATAGTCCTAAGCTCTGCCGTTTATGTATGGATGAAGGCCCTCTGACACTTTGCGCAGACGACTGGAAGGGGCTCTCGTACACGCTCAACTTCAGCACGCCGTTCAACATCTCACAGAACATCAGCGCTCTGTTTGGAACACTTGACAAGACTTCAGCGGCGCCTCTCTACTATGACGGAGCGATGCTCGCCAGTTATGATGACTACTGGCTCTTTGGCGGATTACTGACGATGAATAACGCCTCCGCCGAGCCAGAAAGCAACCAGGGTCTGGAGTGGGAGCAGTACGCCTCCGCAGAGGGCCAGACCGCTTTCTCAGCTGGGTTCAGCCCCTATGAGCTGAGCGGAAACATGACGCGTTATATTGCCTATGGCGGTGCGGCCAGCGTGCCCTCGGAGAATCTTGGCTTCTACTTCGCTGGGCTTCACGGGCCCACCTGGGGCGATATATACTACCCGAACGGCGATGATGCAGACACGGCTACTGAGGTATCCCCCACGCTCATCACGCTCGACGTGGCGTCTGGATATCAGGGGACATGGACCAACACCACCTTGCCAGATGATATACCAGGGCGTGCGAGCCCTGAGCTGGTGTGGGTGCCCGTCGGCAAGCAGGGGATTCTTGTCGCCCTGGGAGGCGTAGTGTATCCTGAATTTGTGATGGTTGACCACGTCTCCGAGAACGAAACCGCAAGTGTAAGTGAAACCCACCCCATCCTTTTAGACCGCACAACAACAGCCCGATACTAAACTTGACGCCGTCAGGAGGACCAAAGCCCGGCCTTTATGACGAGCATCAACATCTACGACATCGCAAACAAGACATGGTATACGCAGAAGACCACAGGCGGCCCAGGACAACTGGCGCAGGGCTGTGCTGTCATGCAGCCAGCTGCAGACTACTCGAGTTTCAACATCTACTGGTATGGCGGCTATGATGGTCTCCACTTCTTGGACGATTCGTACTGGAACGACGGGGTCTGGATCTTGTCGCTGCCCAGTTTCACGTGGAAGCAGGCCAGCACGGAACGGACCGGATACGCGCGTGCAGGGCATAAATGTGTCATGCCCTACCCAGACCAAATGATGGTCATCGGCGGCCAGCCGGCGCAGTCTGGTACTGAATATACCTGCGTCCCTGACATTATCCAGATCTTCAACGTGAGTTCCGCGCAGTGGCTCGACCGCTATGACCCGACGGTCTACTCGGATTATGCTGTCCCAAGCGTCATCTACGAGGCCATCGGGGGTGACGGGTCCGGCGGCGCAACGTCGACTGCTCCCAAGAGCTGGGATACGTCGGCCCTGGGTGCCGTCTTCCAGACCGCGTACGCTACCTCCAAGATCTCGACTTGGTACCCTTACCCCGAGGCGAGCTCAACTTCTGTGACCAACCCCACGTACACGCCGACCAATAACGGCGGCGGCGGCAGTGGTGTGCCCAAGTACCTCGCGCCACTGCTGGGCGTCCTCCTGGGTCTCATCTTCGTGTCGTCCGTCGCCGTGGGTATCATCGTCTGGAGACGTCGGAAGCTGATGAAGGCCAACGGCGGCATGAGCGTGGCCCCATCGGACGACAAGTGGAAGAATATCATCTCGTGGATGAACGGGCAGAGGTTAGCAGCCGAGCCCAAGGACGAGACGGTCACGACCAGCGAGGAGCTCCCGCATCCGAGCCCGACTCCAGAAGGGCTCAGGTTCAATCAAGGTCACCAGTACCCGTTTATGCAAAACTGGCGTGAGCAGCCACAACAAGACATGCAGGAGACCCCGCATCCCGTTCACCATGAGATGGACGGGAATGGCCTCGTCGTCGAGCTCCCAGGTGAGCTCCTTCTCAGGCCTCCCATTTCTTTTCTCTCTAAATTTTCTTTTTCTTTTTGACCGCATATTGCCTCTTGTGTGTATGTGTGTGTGTGTGTGTGTGTGCGTGCGTGTTGTGCTGACCTTTTTGACTCTCGCAGCGGAACCTGTTGTCGCAGAGCTCTCCGAAGACCCCACGTCGTCCGTCTACAGCGACGCCCAGCGTCTCAGCAACGCGAATCCATCGCAGGGCGTGCGCGCCTTACCCTACAACAGCTCGATCCAGAATACCGACCAGGGCAGCGTCGTGAGCAGCACTTCTTACCAACGAAACACCACATCGCCGCCGGCGCCCCCATCGTCCACGTCACATGCCACCTCCTCAGCCGCCGGCGCCCAGCCAGCACCCTCACCACAAACAAAGCGCAGCCCCGTCGTCCCGGACTCGGCAGTCCTCCCCGAAGCCCTGTCGGCCGACAACAACAAAACCCTCCCAGAACTGCCCGTGTCCAGCGAACACATAGGCGGTCGCTCCTCGGCACCGACTGTGCAGGACAACACGCCTGGCGTGCGAGGCAGCTCGGGCGTGTCCATCCTCAGCGAGCGCGAGAGCACGCACATGCGCAACCTGTCGGACCCCGCGACGGTCAGCACCATGAACGCGACGATCGCCAGCGTGGCGCCTCAGCCGCAGCAGCAGCAGCAGCAGCAGTCCCAGACCATCGGCGGCCGGGTCGCGAGCCCGCCGATCCTCGAGGAGGGCGCGGTGGCTGTTGCTAACGCGCGGAGTAGCCCGCAGGACGGCAGGCTGCCTGCTGTGGTGTCCCCGCCGACGGGGAGCACGGTCGAGGCTGAGGACTATGTGGGTGCGGTCGTCAGCCCCGTGGTGGCCAGGGGCGAGGCGCCTCCGCCGGGGAGTGGCAGGAGAAGTGCGTTCAGGGAGAGCCAGGAGGATCTGGGCGGAGAGAGCTGAGTGTATGGGTGGGTTTGCATGCAAAAGACAGCATCGATGGGTTAGAAAGACTGGATCTCCCCCCTTCACATAATGACTTTTTTTGCTGTAATGATTTTTATTTTTTTTATTTTAAAAATTCTTTTTCTTTCATTCTTGTTCTCTCGGGTATATACGAAAGAGGGCGGCGACTGTTGTGGTTATGCAGTTTAATGCCTTCCATGCCGGAACGATGCGATGATATCTGGGAAGGGGGGGAAATTTATTTATAGCTACATACCTTCCTTCATTTGAAAGCATGAGACATTATGGAAATCATGAGATTCTTCTTGGATGATGAACCGCTCGTTCTGCACTACGTGATGATTTTGTTGAATCCTCATTCTGCACAAACATTGCTCCCTCTCACAAGGCTCGTGGCTCTCTCTCTCTCTCACACACACGCACACACACTCACAGGGCTGATTTTCAAGAATTGATGTGACCAAAAACATGGGCTTATTTCTTTAAAGTTTTATTCTTATTATAGATACAAAGTCTCGCCATCTAATTAATAGGAAAGTCTTGCCTGACCAGCTCATGAATGCGTCTAAAACACCCCCTCTCTTCTTTGCCCACAATGGCTCGCTGTTGTCTCTCTCCTCTCTCGACGTCAGTAGTTCAAAAGTCTCTCTCTCTCTCGCACACACACACACTCGCTCTCCCTCTCTCTTTCATTTATACAACGCCGTCCAGTCCTGAACGCCAAGCTAATGTCAGTCCATGCGTCTTCATCATTTTTTCTCCTTCCCTCGAATCAGTTTATATGTATATATGTGTAGGGATTTTCAAAAGCAAAGAAAGAAAGCCCGTCGTTCACAGGAGGGCTAAACCCGGTGCTCAGACGGGTAAGCCCTGTTCCCTCCTCCTCCGGTTATAATCCCTCGTCTCTTCCAGCTCCTTCCTCAGGAACTCATTGAACCCATCCGGGTTGTCGAGATACAGGTGATGGCCGGCGCGGGGGACGATAATGACCCTGGCGCTCCCGTTCTCATCGCGCCTCTCGTCGGGGCTTCCCTCCATGAGGGCCTTCTCTACGCGCTTCTGGATCTTCTCCTCGCTGGCGTAGCCGCCGGCAACGTCCATCCAGTCGCTGTCGCCGTACATGAAGACGACGGGGAAGCCGGTCTCCTTCTTGTTGTCGGGACCGACGCCGCGGCCGACCTGGTCGATGCGGTTGATGAGGGGGTTGCGGGCGTAGGCGCCGGGTGCGAGGATGTAGGTGAGGGCGAACTCGCCGCTGCCCTTTTGGCGGAACAGGTTGTAGGCGTAGACGTGCAGGGCCTCGGCCTCCTCGCGCGGCAGGTGGTTGAAGCGGCGGCTGGTCCAGCCGGAGGCGAAGCGCGGGCCGAGGGGGCCAGCGACGCGCACGAAGCTGAAGGGGGAGATGAGGTTGGCCTCCCACAGCCAGGCGAACCAGCCCGGGATGGTGCGTGCGGGGGCGGCGGCTGGGGGGCTCTGCTTGGTGGCGGCGACGGTGCTGGTGTTGTCCTGGTGGACGATGCTCTCCTGGGACTGGGTGAACTCGTTGGCGAGGGTGGAGGAGCCCGGGGCGGGCAGCTCGGCCTTGGTGGCGTAGGGGTTCTCGGGGACGCCGACGGGGGAGGCGAGGATGAGCTTGTTGAGGCGGCCCGGGTACTTGAGGGCGTAGGAGACGGCGAGGTAGCCGCCCATGGAGTGGCCCAGCAGGGTGAACCTGTCGATGTTGCGGATCTTCCTCCACTCCTCGAGGGCGTCGATGAAGAAGTTCTCGGCCTCGACGGTCCTCTCGGCGGGGTCCTTGGCCCTGATGCGGAAGGGAGGGCGCGACGAGTTGCCCATGCCCAGCATGTCGAGGGCGTAGAGGCGCCAGCCCGTGACGCGGGTGGCCGGCTCAAAGTTCTGGTAGAAGAGGCCCAGGCCGGCGCCGTAGCCGTGCAGCATGACGAGGGTCTCGTCGGCGGGCTCACCAACACGCTCGACAGAGTACTCGTTCAGCACGCGGTTCTTGCCCGAGAGGGCAACCATGGTAGAGCGCCATATCCGGTGGCCAAAGGGGTCGGTTCTGGTGGTGAGATCGGAGGAGGAGGAGGCAGGAGAGGAGACGGCCTCCTTAAGGTAGGGAATAAGGTTGAGGACGGCCCTCTCGGAGACGGGCGGAGAGATGTTGGTCCACTTTGTCGCAGCCATGTATGTTAGCCTCAGTCTCCAGGTCTGTCTTGTCTCTCTCTCTCTCTCTCTCTCTTCTCCTCTTCTCTCGAGAGATAAATAAGGAAAAAAAAATTCTTGGCAGAACAGCTGATGGAAATACATACCCATTGGTGGGCGGCATCTCGTAGGGACAGAGGAAATAATCCTGACATGGGCTTCTGCTCCCCGGGCGCGCCCGGCTTGTTCGTTTGTTGGGCCACCTTGGCGGATTTTGCCCGTGACTTTCTGAACCGCCTTGTTGAGGGGAGTGCTTCCTGAGAAGAGGAGGCAGAGGGCGTCTCGACGTCAGAGGTGTCGCTGGAGGGGGTGTTGTTGTTGTTGTTGTTGTGGTGGTGGTGGTGGTGGTTGGGGGGGGGAAGAGGGTCAGTATGAGAGGGAGAGAGGGAGGGTGGAGGAAAAAGAGGTTCAGGTTGTTGAGGAATTGCCACGGTAGACATTGTTACGAGGCCGTAGGCGTTGACGTTAACAGGCCGGCGGCGGCGGGGATCAGTAGTAGACTTAGAGTCGTAGTAGTAATAATTAGTGCGGCTGCTACTGCCACTGCTGTGGCCACTGCGACTGCTGCCCCTGCTGCCACTGAGACTGCACGTGGGCGAGGAAGGTGGTGACCTGACACGGTTGCCGAACCTCGATGAGGTGGTGAAATTCGATGAGGATAAGGAAGAAGTTATAGATGACAATAATAAATAGAGACAGGAGGAATATTGCTGTAGTTGGTGGTGGTGAGTGCAGTTGGGTCTGAATACCACCAGCATTTCCTCCTCTTCTCAGGATCTCCAGGAACAACAAGAAAAAAAAGGGGGGGGAGGATGCCTTCTTTTTAAAGTGCGTAAGAAAGGATGTGTGGTTTTTTTTTTTTTTGCTAACTTGTCTACATGGTCTTCTTTTGCCTCCCCCCCTTTCCTTCCTTCTCACTGTCTCTGTGTATGTGTCTGTATCTTGTTGGCCCAGGACTTAATCATTCATCGGGTGCAAGCGGACTTAAGGAGAGAGGAAGAGAGAAAGAAAAAACCCTCACACTCGCACGCGCATGAAATGTATGGTGCGTGTGTAATGTACCAAATCATAGTAAAAGTAATACAAAAGTGACTTGGGCAGAGAGGATTTCGCCCGAAGGGGAATGGAATCTCCCCGTGCCAGCAGCAACAGCCAAGCTGGCTCCATGACGAGTACAAACCAAAAAGGAGTACTAACCTCGTCTCGTAAATGCTCCATAAAGTGTCATCAGCCTCGGGGTTGTCATATTCGGCGTCGGCGTCAGTATTCCACCGGAGTCCGATCGCCCTTGATTATCCCGTAGCCGTTATTCCGCGTTGTCGTTGTCGCTAATTGAATTCAACTGGTTGGTTAGTGCCTGACAACTGACAAGAGCGACAAGGTATATATAATTGGTTGCCATACAAAATCGCTGCTCACCATAGAGCAGACGATATTGGTAGTGGGCTAATAGTGGGGGGAGGGCTTTGCTGGGGGGGGGGGCGCGGATGGTGGTGGTTAGTTACCATAGCGGTGGGTTACCATAGCGGTGGTACTACTACTACTACTACTAGTTGTTGGGGTTGTTGGGCACTACTGGGGCTCACTACAGTACCCGTCACCGTTCCAGGGTCAGGCTTCAGGACAGGACCACCTTCAGCTGCCAGCTCCACCCGCGTGTTGCTCTGTCGTATTGGTATCTTCAGCCTCTAACCACACACAGCACCACCTCGAGACTCCATTACGTAGGTAAGGGAGAACGGGAAACGGGGCCATTGATCATCCACAACCCCCCAAAAAAAACTCGACGCTGCCGATCGCAACACGGATCTCACCACACACACACACACACAGACACGTACAGACAAAAACAGATGCATCCACCGACACCAGCATTCTTTACCTTCACGAGCACGACACATTTCTGAATGCGCCAGACAGGAGGAGCTCCTCCTCCTCCTCCTCCTCCTCCTCCTCCTCCCCCCCCCCCTCCCCCTCCCCCCCCCCCCCCCCCCC
>JACWRQ010000544.1:0-22824 GCA_014849955.1 Cryphonectria carpinicola | reverse complement strand
AAAAAAAAAACAACGGTGGGGGGGTAACAGGGGGTTTACAGACACCCCCCTTTTAAAAACAACATGGCCTCCACCAAAAAAAATTGATAAAAAAAAAAAAAAAAAAAAGGGGGGGGGGGGCCGGGGGCCTTGGCGCACATAAGGTCAAAGAATAAAAATCCTCCCCAACCCGCTTCAGTGTGCACTCCTTGGGCCGTATCGCCTTGTACTTATACCGATGGTCCATGACACCAATTATCTAGATAATCAAAAAGAGAGAGAACGAAGGAGGAGGAGGGGGAGGAGGAGGAGGAGGAGGAGGAGGAAGGGGGGGGGCCTCAAGCGCTCACTCTCTTGACCTAGCAGATCAATCAAGTTCTGATCCGGAGTAGTCGCTAAACACAGCCCCGGAAGCAGTCGCTAAATCCTTCCTATTCTTCTTCCCCCCCCCTTCTTTTCTCCCCCTTCCCCTCCCCCCCCCCGTTCTCGAAGCGACACCACTTTGACCAGACGCTTCTCTAATCTCTCGACAATCGGGAAAGCACCCTGGTCTTAGTTTGCTACAGAGACCACTGTCACTAAATGGAAAGTAAGATCTGACTGAGATTATCGTGCCCTGCTACTAAGCAGATCAGATTCAGATACAGCACGGGTAAAGACCTGCACGTCAGACCATATGACACTTAGGAGGGGGGAAGGGGGAGGGTAAGAAAGGACGCCTCGATCGAGTGATGGTGTGTATAATGCATTGCTGCAGTGGGTATCCTAAATGGTATGCCAGCAAGTCTGCAGGCTTAGAAAAAAAAAACCATATAAAAAATATGACCGTCCTTCCCCTCCCCTGGCTGCCGTCGAGCGGCACCTTTCCCGCCGGAGCTATGTCCCGTTGGCTTTTTCATCCAACCGAAAATCCCTCGCGCCAATCCCGAAGGTCATTCGACGAGGATCGGAGCCCATAACTGGCCGATCATGTGAGCCAACAAGAGGAACCTTTTGCCGAGGCCTAAATACTACATGCTCGACAGGACGGGAGCTGAAAATGTGACAGCTCTCGTGCATCGTTAAGATGTGCGGCATGAACATGATGCAGTAACCTCAGTGAACCACCTTGTCGATGTTGACCAGCAACTTGCCAGCACTAGGTTTCCCGTGAGCATCTGCCAGGTCAATGAACCGGTAGCCTTGTTGCAGTCGATCAAGCCGGATGCAGGCCCAAGCCGCAAGCTTGTCTTTCACAAGCCCTTCATCCTCGATCTTGAACCTGTATTACAGAAGACAACGAATCAGTATAATTGACCTTCTTGATGATGATGTGGTGGCGAAAACTTGTCCGAAGGGAAGCAGGCACGACAAAATATAGCACCTCGCCCGTCGAACGTTTCATCTGCCAACGCCCACCACAACGTTGCATGGTAACACAGCAGCACCGAATCTCGATCGGGAAACCATGGGGAGGAAGGCCGAGGGGTGCCAGACAGAGCGCATGCAGGGAAATGTGTC
The DNA here is from genome assembly GCA_014849955.1 of Cryphonectria carpinicola. NCBI lineage: Eukaryota > Fungi > Ascomycota > Sordariomycetes > Diaporthales > Cryphonectriaceae > Cryphonectria > Cryphonectria carpinicola. The sequence continues at coordinate 21,345 of JACWRQ010000544.1, read as the reverse complement.
TATCATGCGCGACACAGCGGAAGCGCAGTGATGTTACCACCCCACGCGATGTCTCACCGTACCACGCCTGCTACCACCTCAGTCAAGCTGTTCTCTGCCCACTCCCCACACCGGTGTGTATGCCAATCTCACCCCATGGGTGTCAGCTTGTTTGGGGGGGAAAGGGGGGGGGGGGATGGATGCAAGGCTTTCAAGACCGCCGTAAGGGGAAACTTTCGCCTAAAGGGTGGTTTGCATTGGGGTCCATCGCGGCTCGCATATGCACACTGGCGGCCGCTCTCCCGCTCCCCAAATGAGACGGGATGCTTCCTCAAAATGGATACGACAGCTTTGGCGGTTGGTGGCATGTTGACACATGTGATACGCAATAATTGATGACATGAGGCCAAGTAAGGGAAAATGGGTAGAGGGTGTGGGTGGGTGGGAAAAGTGTGAAGGGGTTGTTCGAGTCACGCGGCCAGAAAATGGGGGAGCTTCAGCTCCGCGCAGGAGGCTCAGAGCATCGTGGCTTACCTGACGAAGCTGAGTTCCTCAACAAGGTTTGCGATGGGTGGGAACTCAAGGACTTGGCCGACGCCCCAATCGGGATTTTCGGTCTCGCTGCACTTTGTCACCAGCTTGTACTGGCCGTCCTGGGCAAGTCCGCTCTTGATTGCCTTCTTCTCGTTGCGCTCCTCAGGTGTCTCAACGTGGAGTTCGCACTTGACGAATGGCTTAAAGCCTGTGCTATCCGAGGTGCTCACGCTGGATGCCGAGCCGGTCCCGCAGTCGCCGTCGAATTCTCCTGGGAACGGGAGGAGCTGTCCCGCTAGGACCGTGATGCGAAGGCGTTCGAGAGTCCGGTGCTTTCCACCTTCGGCCTGCGATCTTGTGTTATCGCTGCTGAGGTACCCCTGGGGCTTCAGCACCCAGCCCTGCTCCGACTCGAACATGGCGCTGTTCAGCATCATGGCCTCGTCAACATGCGATCGCTGCCAGTTCAAGGCCACCATCTGCACACCTTTCCTCCAGTACAGAGAGGGGTCGAGGTTCGTCGAGTTCACCCGTGTGGAGTGAGGATATGCGCGCATGAAGAACTTGCGGTTGTGCACAAACATCTCCTGGTGCCTGGTCTGGTGCAGCTTGAGGATCTTGTACTCGTCGATGGAGAAAATGTGCGAGATAGACTGGGCGCCAGGGGCGGAGAAGTCCTTGAAGTGCTCGCTGTGCGTATAGATGGCCAGCTCGCCCAGAGCCTGTCCGATCAAGGTCTTGGACTTCTTGATTGCCTCAGAAGTACTGTTGTTGCCGTGTTGTGCAGCGAGATCCACCGCCACAGACAGCCGCTCGTCGTCAGAGCCGGCGTCATCTTCGCGCAACAGGGGCACCGTCAGCTGGCTGCTGCTGCTGCCACCGCCCTTGGCCGCGCTGAGGCTTGCCGCGGCTGGTCTCTTCACCTTGACCAGGATCTTCTCCATTAGCTCTTCCAGCCGGGGCTGCCTCTCAGCCGGGTTGCAGCCTTCCAGTTTCCTGTCCAGAAGGTGGTCGCCCCACTCTTCTTTCATAATCTCGACCATCATGTCCTGCTGCTGGCCCGTGGCGTGGACCTCCAGGCTGACAATGACGGGAAGCTTGTTTGTCTTGAAGGCCGACTCCCTGATCACCCTGCAAACCTCGCGGAGCGGGATGCGATCAGCGAGACCTACGTCGCCGAGCCCCTGGACCGTGTGCGCATGCGTGACCTCGGGCTCGATCCTCCGCTCCCTCGGCGCTCTGGATCTCGAGCGGGACCGTGACGTGCGCCCTCTCAACATGGCGGACTCTGCTGACCTCACATGACGCAGTGGTGGCCCGACGTCGTTGGGGTCGAGCAGGTCGTTGTCGAGCGAGGTCGTGCTGTAGCTGGCCGGCGGGAGGGCCAAGTGCAGCTGGCTCATGCTGGCACTGGCGTTGTAGCTGGGCCTCCGGCCACGGCCACGGCTGCGGCTCCGCTCACGCACGCTCCCCGCCAGCTCGTGCCATTTCTGGTCCATGAGATCAACCAGGCTCCGCGCCGCTTCCGGTATGGAGCTCGTGGAGAGCGTGGACATGTTGGACTGGTGCCTCTTGTGCGTAGGGAAGGTGGACCGATCTGAGGAGTTGTGGTTGTTCTTGCGTGGCGATTTCGACCCACTCGGCGTCCTGGGTCGTGTCTCTGACCAGCCCTCGCCGTTCCATACGTCTATCTCGACGCAGCGGCAGCCATTCTCCAGGACCGACCTGTAGGCCTCGGCCGAGACCTCACCGCTCAGCTGGTTGCCAAGCTCGATATATGTGTTGTGGCTGCTGCTGATGAAGTAGTTGGTGATGGGCTTGGAGAGATCTTTCTTGCCTACTGGCTTCAGGGCCGCGCTGTAGTCGTGCAGCCAGACGTATACAAAGTCCCCCAGCGTGTATATCTCCTTCTCGAGGGGCCGTACCAAGCTGCCCTGCGTCTCGACCAGGAACTCCTGTAGGCGATCCCTCGTTATGTAGTCTCCGGCACGACCCCTCAGCCCCGCAAAGATGCTCTCTATATGCCTGTGCGTCGAGTCCTTTAACAAGGGCAGATCAGACGTCGTCGTGTGGTACAGGTCCGACTCGTCGACGGCCAGTTGCTGGTTGTTGTTTTTGGTGTTGTCATCGTCGAGAGTGGTAGCCGCCTCATCGTCGACCGTCTTGGGATCGTGCTGGTATTGTTGTTGGTTCTGGTCCTGGTTCTGCTGCTGCTGCGAAGGGCTACGGTGGTGTTGTGCGCTGGCAGGCCCGCTGCCGAGCGCGACCATGTGGAAGAAGTGTTTCCATGCCGTGTGCGCCCCGAAGCGCGGGCTGGGCCGCGGGCCGGCGGTCGCGGGGGTCGGTGGTGTCGGGGAGCCTATCCGTGGGATGTTCTGGGTCGTCAATGCGACTTTGGTGGTGGTTCCAGTATTATCTGGTGGTGCCTCGCCGCGCCTGCGAGGCGACATCACAGGGTGGTGCGTGGGGGCGCGCCTGTGGATTATATTCTGTGTTTGGCGGGAAAAGGAAAAGAGGAAGAAGCACTTGGTATTAGTCAAAGCTTCTCTCTCTTTCTCTGTCTGTCTCTCTCTCCCTCTGTGTGTGTGTGTGTGTGTGTGTGTGTGTGTGTGTCTTCCTACTATCCTTCTCTCTTTCGAGGTACGACAGTGCGGTATGGTATGCGCTTTTGCGAGATTGCTGTGGAGGAGACGGGACGGGAAGAGGGACGTGTGGGGGGAGCAGGCAAAAGCGCATAGAAGAGGGGGAGAAGAAGAAGGATGGAAGGTTGTGTGATCAAGAGCTGATCATGATATAAGGTCTTGAGATTGGGAAAAAGGAAAGAGAGGGGTGGGAGAGAGAACTCAAGAAGTCTTCTCCCCTCCCCCTTTGGGCATGCTCGTGGAAACTTACGAGGCAACCCATGACGAATGCAAGGAAGAACAAGCAGACGACGGGGTGGTCCGTACGGTGTCTTCTCTCCCTCCTCCCCCTTCCCCCGCCGTCGCCTCGCCCGAACGTGCACGCAAAGCACGCAACAAAAACCCAAACCCAAACCCAAACCCCCCAAAGCAAAACACCCCAAAAGGCACTGCACAGGGCAAACGTTAAAGGGGGGTTGACAGCTGCGAGCTGCGAGATCCGCAAGGGAGATCGGCGCGCCGGATTGGCGAATGGGTAACAGGAGGGCCCCCTGTGGGTCAGGGCTGGCTGGGCTGCAGGCCAGGCCCTGGTCGGCTACTCGACTCGCTACCGGGGTTCTGGGCGGCCGCTGCAGGTGGACCACTGGACATAGCCGTGTCGTGGTGGTTGTGGTCGTGGTCGTGATGGTGCTCGTTCACGAGGTTTTGTTCGTGTGAAGTTTGGTGGCAAGAGAGTAATACGATGAAAAGAGAAGAGAGAAAAAAAAGAAAGAGAGAGCAGAAGATGACAATCAAGAACAAAAAACTTGGAAGGAAGGAAGAAAAGAAAAAGGCCATACCACAGCCAAGAAGAATGAGGAAACAACCGCCAACGGGTGTCAGAGAAGGGAAGGCATGATGAATCCCACAGGCGGGAAGGCGGGACCAAGACATGCGCCAGCCTGGACCTGGTGGTGATGACACCTGCCTCCAGCTCCTCCCAAAGGGCTCACTCGGTCGAGCAGATGTGTTCAGCTCTGTCGAGGCTGACCGGGCATAGCCACCGCGCTGACCAACAAGCATCATCTTTGGGCAATATGTCTCAAAAATGTCAGATTGCTGGAGGGTCTAGGGGTCCAATGCTGGCTTGGCGTAAATGGCAGTCCCGCGAGGCTGATCCCAGCCCAACAAGTCTTGTCTCCTCGAGGCACCAGTCGGATCAAGACAAATCGAACTTCTTGTTTCTAGGAACACCATCATCGTGTATGTGAGCCGTCGCATCGCTTGTGGAGCTGTGCTGTGTGGATGGATGGATGGATGGATGGATGGGCAGCGCATCCACCTCTCTTTACCTTCTCTCTTAGAGTCCTCCTAAGGCTGTCTGTCCTTCTTCCTGCATCCACATGGGAGGCCGTCCGTCGTCTTATCTGACCACAATCACAAATGCCGTGTCCTGTAAGCAAGCCAATGCATGCTGCAACAGCCGTCCGTTCTCCCCCCCCCCCCCTGGAATCAGTACAAGGAAGAGAAGAAACAGCCCCAAGCTACGTTACGGTGCAGCTGCTGCAGTGGGTTCCCGCAGGCCTGGCACAGACCCCAAGCAAAGGCCACAGGGCCTTGTCAAATTTCCCGGTTCTAGCTTTTTTTCTATTTTTGGATTGACGTCGACATCATTACAATCTCTCGTATTTTTTTGGTTTTGGTTTTTGGCTTTCTTTCTTCCTTTGGGATCTTCATGATACGGGATCTTGAATCAGCTGGTTTTATGATGTATCGAGTGTTGTGTTCTTCTCAGTGAAAGAAGTGTGCTGCGAAAGGGAAAAGTTTCTTCTTGTCTGGCTGAGGAATTTGGACAAGACTCGATGGGCGCTGCGGCGTTATTGGGCGTCTGCTTTTTTATTTGCAGGAGGAATTCACCACCAGGCGTTCCGTATTTCGTAGTAAACAGCGAACATCACGCCGAGGGTGTTATTGCAATCATTCTTTCCCCCCTCATTCTTCTAACGCCACGTGCTCTTGTTTCATTACCTACTGCGCAATGCTTTATAGGCGTCAGTATGAGGCCTTAAAATAGCCCAACGCCAGTCGGTCGTCTAAAGAGATGATATTTCTCATGCCAGGCTCTCGTTATGTGCCGTGAGGCTGCCCATATGGTGATGTATTAGACAACGACGGCTTGGTTCCGGCCACTTTCGTTTGTAGGCTAGATGTTGCTCTCATGGACCCTGGACTCGAGCCAATTCTAGTCCCCGCGGGTTCTCAGCGGCTCATTGAAGGTAGAACAGGAGACGGGCCAATGAGGACAGAGTGTGTGAGTGATAGTGTAGGCTTGAGTTAATTCCACCGGTCTTCTCGAAACACTTAGCTTCCTCCGCTTGCACATTCTCTCCAGTCAGCTTGTTAAGTCCTCAATGTGCGCTCCCCCCCCCCCCTTTCCTACCCTTTTTGACCACTATTCAGGATGTTGCCTCTCTGATATCTGAACGGTACTGGGAGGCTCATCCTATTCGAAACTTTTTCACCCTTCAGGCTCTTTTTTTCTTTTTCCAGCGTTTGTTTATTTTAGACGGGAGCATCTGCTGGCGACTTTTGCTCCGCAACACCAAGATGGTTGTTTTTTTTAGTGCCTGTCACGAGCTTCATATCCGCTCCGCGCTTAGGTCTTTTAATTCACACAAGTCAAAGATCTAGGAAAATAGCGTAGCATACTAATCATCATTCACGTGCAATCCTGGGAATGTTGAGTGAAGGATCACTTACTTTTGGATGAATGAGCGATCTCGTGATGAACGTACAAAAGGTCGAGCGGAAAACTATATAAGAACACCATTGCTTTCACGGTCCTCCTTTCCAAACCTATCCTTCTCCCTCCCCTCCATCCTTTTCTAACTCTCAGTAATCACCTCAGACGTCTCTTGATTTGGGTTGCCACGACACCTTTATTCCACATCAAGAAACCTTGAATTCATTCACCTCACTACTACCACAATATCTTGCTTCCACTTCAGACGACTTTGACCCCCCCTTCCCTCCTCCCCCTCCCCCCTCAAAACATCAATACACCATGTGGCAAATGTCAGTCCACAACGGCACTCCATGCCAATTCCAGGTCGGAACTGCCCACGGCCACGGGATGTTGGAACCTCTCGCCAACAACCCCAAATCACAACCACAGACGAAGGCCGAGAACCCTTGCAGACTCTGCATCCAAGACGCAGCATCCATGTACGGGTTCGAAACACTGTGCATAGCAGCGGTGTTCATTCTCTTCCCGTCACGCCTGTACATGGGAGCCCAAGTTCTGGTCTGGTTTCTGGCCACGATGCCAGTCCTTCTCCACCTCCTGAAAACCATCCGCCGTCCAAAGTATACGAACCAGTGGACCGATTCACACGCTCACTTGGCTTTAGCCCTGGTTCACTTGGTCAGGTGTAGGTTCGACCTCGACCGAATACACCAATATCGTGGCAACTGGATGAGAGATGAGGACAGTATGTAAAGTGGATCGGATGAAGAGATGTACGGTTAGACATCGCCAGTCCACACAACCTTGGATGAGAGAGTGGGTCACGAGTTGTGTAATGCCCGTATGATATGCACAGGATAGATACAAGCAAAGTCATTACTGGCGTCAGCTTGGTGTTGCAATTGAGGAGTATCATTGATTACCACTTTTGACGAGTTGTTCGCTAGTAGCTGTGCGTGCTGGGCATAGTGTGTGTGTGTCTGTTGGTTGTCCAGATCAACTTGAGAATACTTAAAATTTAATTGTGTTTTCAAGAGAAACCAATAAAAGGCGTGGCACAGTCTAAGGAATTCTATTGCGAGTTAACTTTGCATGAACACATCAGAGCAAAGTCGTAGGAAGCTTAAGATTGAACTCGATTAATAAATCAATTTTTTTTTAAAAATAAAATAAAAAAGAAGGGAGGGGGGGGGGAGAGGAGAAGAAAAGTTTCAATGTCGTGGACTGACATATCTTTTTTTGCTTTGATAGCGAAAGGGGGGGTCATCTGTTGATCGATCCCGACCCTGTTCATACAGCCCCAGGCGCAGCGCATGCTTGGACAACGTCATTCCGGTTCTCCAACCACACTCCAACGAATCAGTTATTCCAAGCTCCTCCATTCGCTCCTCCATTCGCTCCTCCTCATCCAAACGACCGGCAGAGCTTCATAATATCAATTTCTTCCAAAGCTTGTCCGATCTTCACAGCATTAATCCCATATTTCCACCGAGAAACAAACCCCCCCCCCCCCCGGGGCTTCAATAACATGGCCGGGCAAAAGAAGCAGAAGGATTGGGAGAACGAGGTCCGCTCATGGGGCTTCTCGCATGTCTTCACATGGACCGATGGGCCGTATGACACCTCCTCTCTGTACAAGCGCACACCCCGTGAAAGAAAGAATTGTGTGAGGAAAGGGAGAGAAAGAAGAGAAAAAAAGGGAAGCTGACGAGGAACCTTGCACACTACAAACCAGGAACGCTCACTACAGCCCACATTCCCACGCCGGCTTGACGACACACCTCATCCTCAGGGGCGAACTAACCATCACTTACCCCAAAGACGAGCAGCCGACCAAGCAGACTTTCGGCGTCGGCGACCGGATCGATGTGGACGCGGGGCGGGTTCACGAGGTGTGGATGGGCAAGGAGGGGTGTACGTATGTTATCGGGGAATGAACATACTGGTCTGAAGTGATAAAAAGGTGCTGTCCTTGTTTTGTGACCAGCCCTGTCGTGTTTGGAGCCAGAACTGTTCGACGATGTCGAGAGTAGAGGAAAGGGGGTTGACCAACACCATAACTCGGGACGACCACCTGCAGCAGGCCAGGCCTATCCGTCTGATGTGAACAATGGTGACGTCTTTGCTGCTGTAAACAATAGCTCATCGAAACATGTGCACTAGGTTAGAACTTGCTGCTTCTTGTCAGTATCAATCGCCTCATCATTTGTTGCCACGCATTCATCCCATCTACGAGCTTGAATCATCTGTGTGCCAAATGCGTGCTGGCAGTCACAAAGACTTGCAGTCAATATTACCACGTCTGCCAAACCTGTATTTAATTAGCACAAGGTTGAAGATCGGCATTAGTGCAACTTGTTTCTCTTGCGGATCTCAGAAAGTGATAGACTTCCAATGGAGGTCGGGTCCGCACAAGACACTGCAAAAGGACGAATTGTAAATTTTTTTTATTAAAAATCCAATCAGAGATATAGCTGCAAGCTTCAACAAATCCAGCCCTATTCGCAAGAGACTCCACCCATCCCAAGTACTTACTTAGTTACAAGTTATCTTCCAGCCCACCATTCAGAAGTATGCACAAGTCACCGCGTCTTCAGTATAAGTACAGTTCGACACAACAGCACCGGTCGTCTCCGATATCATCTCCAGGATCTCGACCTGTTCCCCACCGCTCACGTCGACGGTCTCATCTTCGGTGACGGCGCTGCAGCCCGTGAACTCGACGCTGCCATAGTCGATGAAAGGGATCAGGTCGTATTCCACGTCTATGGCGTCTGTTGTTCATTTTGGGGAAGGGCTCCCCCCCCCCCCCTCTGAAATTTAGTAATATGCGGGGTGCGGAAAGGGAAGACGGGGGGCAAAGGGGAAGGGGGGCTGGTTGAGACTTACAATCCTCCACAATCCACTCCGCTGTTTCGCCGCAGAGATCACCGTAGTCGTTCTCGATATCTGTGTAGGTATAGTTTGCGCTTACACCGGTGGAGAGGTTGTCGATGACTAGGGAGTGAATATCGAGCGTGGGTCAGCTCGTAGCTCATGCTGCTTCAAGCCTGACAGGGAATTTCTGCAGACAAGAAAAGAAGGCCGGGGGGGGGGGTGGAGGGGACGTGAAGGGTAAAACAGACGACGCACTCACCAGCAATGCCAGAGTTGGTCCCAATAGCCGTCACCGTCATCTGAATCGAATCACCTGCAGAAATTGGCACATCAAGAGTATCCACTGCTGTCGCCATTAGTTACCCAACACAGGGACTCTCTCTTATGTACCCGCATCACCCAATACGACCCCCGACTTATGAGGGGGAGGGGAGGGAGAGAAGGGCCAGTAAAGAATTCTCTCACCATCCGGCAGCCAACAAGCCCAAGCGCTATACCCAACAACCCCGTCCTCGATGGTGAGGAAGATGCCCGTCTGGAGCAGCGCCGCACAATGGTCCCCGTCAATCCCGACCCAGATCGCTCCGCCGTACTGCGTGCCCTCGGTGTAATTAATAGCTGAAGGGTTAATGGTCGGCACGACGATCGTCCCGGTGACGGAGGTGTAATTAGTCCCGATGAGCTCGACGCCGGACCAGTTGAGACTCTCGGATACATCACGCTTGCTGGTGGACGAGTGCGGAGGGGCTTGGATTCTGTGGCCTCGGGGGTGGATGGGAGGACGTGCGTGAGGGCTGGGGCTGGCTGAGAGAGTGTAGGGTAGGGCGAGAAAGGTTGTCAAGATGGCTAGTGACTGCATTTTGATCAGGTAGATGAACCGTAATAGGCGGTTCTGCTGAGATGGGGCTGAGTATTGAGTCTTGATTATGAATATTCTGATAACACAAGTGATCATGTAATTTGCTGGGAGCATCCGACTGCACTCCAGCCTCATTTATAACAATACATGCCCACATACTTGCATAGGCCGTCGGGTTCATTGCAAAGAGCGCGCCATGTTCTCCATGCTGCAGGAGTGTTGTGGCCAGCTTCACGGAAATTAGACTGCTTGAGCACTTGCCCTCGGTGTTTTGAGTGAAGGATCGCACAAGACCGCAGTGCCAGGGGGGAGAAACTTCTGTATGCGGCGAATTTAACCCTCGATACCTCTACCCGCCGCCGTATATGCCTGTATAGCTCCTTTCGAGTTGCAGAGATAAGCAAAGAGATCCTTCGATGCGCTCCTCTGCACCTTCAAGTGGTTAAACCGACAAATGAGGTGTTCCTGAACGAAATCCTTCTGCAAGAACGGGACTGTCTGTTCCGGGATGCAAAGTTAGGAGATGGAAGCCAATATAGAGAAGACGGATTTGACAAGCCATATAGTCTGGCCGAGCCTTGTGTCTTCTTTGTTCGTGCTGATCACTCCGGAGCGCTCGCAGGCCTCCAGTATGCCCTTCGCGCAAGCAAAAGAGAGAATGCGCCCACCAACGGGGGGGGGGGGCGGGGTAAGAGAAATTGTGCTTCTGGGCAGCCCATAGTCCATAGCAACCATTCGGTTGGGTCACAAGAGGTGAAGGTGATCTTCAGAACGAGATGACTAGATTGTCCAGTTTGCCTTGTGAACGCGGTGCAAGTCCCTCAGAGCACCGGATCTGAACGGCACCACGGACACAAGCCCTCTCAGCTTGACATGTAGTAGTAGGATTGGAAGTGAGCCCGTCCAGGACATTTTCACCATGCCAAGGGGCAGTCTGCCCAAGGTTCTTGGCTTGGAATCAGCATCAATCCTCAGAAGAGGTCCACTAGAGGAGTAGGGCAACACTCAGATGGGGGTTGGTTGGTGGTACAGCTCATTCCGACAACGCCACTTGATGAGCTCTGGTCGGCGAACCTTGAAAGCCTAGCCTTCGTGTGAATTTAGCTTTCCCCGTACATTGGACCGAAAAGCGGGGAAAAGTCTAATGTTTTTTTTTTTTTGTGTGTGTGCCGGAGTGGATGGAGAAGAGAAAAGACTTCGTCTGGGGGGAGAAGCATGCGCGTCCCTGCAGGGCGTTGGGACTCGGATATTCCGCGATGGCCTTATCTGGTGGAACGTGAAGATGTGGGTGTTTGTCGCCCGCCGCACGCGAACCCGATCTAAGCACGAGCGATGGTGTCATAATCATGAACATGGTCTATCAGTCTTTTATTGCTTTCCTCACGGCCATGACCCTCGACTACTCTGCCGTTGAGTGATAGGAATAGTTTAGAATCTCAGGATGCCAGGACGTATGCTGGCTCTTGAAAAAGCACTGCATGTTATCTGGCAACATTGCAGACAGACTTGGGTCGTTCACAATTGTGCGACTATACACCGAGTTAGGGAGTCAGGTGAATACTGTTGCCGGGGCTAGCTGCAGGCTGACTGACAGCCTATGAAACGTGAGTATTTCTTCGCGGCTGTACGAGTATGGGGGAGGGTCTTGACGAGTACTGGTTTATCGCGTAGGGGAAGGGGCGAGAAAAGAAGAAGAAAAAAAAAAAGGGACCGTCCTCAACCATGCTCTCCTTATTTCACGGCAGATGTTTTTCTTGTAAGGTCGGAACCGCCCCTCAGCGGAGCACCAAGGTTTGGACGAGGCATGCAATTTGGTGGAGCTCCGCGATAAGACGACGGCATGGCTGGCATCCGAGACCGCGACAAAGTCCGTCTAAAGCGCCCAATTGGCGTAGAGAAAGCGCTGCCCGTGGACATGCAGAATGCAGACGGAGAGGGTCTCGCTGCATCTTCGTCAGGTGGCGCTAGGCTCTTGTCCTGGTTGCACCCGGCAGTGTGCATTGCATTGATTAACCCCCCCCCCCCCCCCACCACGCCCCCCTCCTCGGTCACTAAACGCTAGGGTCTGGAAAAGAAAGATCCTGTCACCGCCGCCGCCGAGAACAAGGTCGTGAGCAGTAAGCAGCTGAGATGCTAAAGTGCTAACCTTGGTGATGGCGTCGGAAGCGGGAGACCGGTAGCTTCCGAGGCCCTGGCCCCTGATGGGTGGGCGGAGAGAAGAAGACACTGCCAGGACTTGAGGTGAGAGAGGGGCACAACGCAGCCATCGATTTATCCAAGCATCATCGTCCGCAATAAACAAAACCCCGCACGACTGGGGCGACTTGGAAGAGAGATCGAGATCCCAAGACTCGATGTCCCTCGTCATATAATAATTTGATCAAGGAGCGCTGTAACAGGAAAAGTTGAAGACACGAGCGCACGTCGGCGCCCTCAGCTGAACGACGCAAATCTCAACATGATGACGTTTTCGACCGATGTGAGCCTGATTTCGAGACCTAGGTTGAAGTTGGTTACTGAGGACTGATTGGCCTAGATAGCTTTGGGTGGCACCAAAAGCAGCCGCAGGGTAGTAACAACACCGTCTTTTTGTTGACGCGTTGGGCCACCCCTGTCCCTGCAAGGCTGCATCTCTTGTGAGAAGTGAGAGAGAGAGAGAGAGAGAGGAGAGGGGAGGAGAGAGTGTGTAAACAGAGTGTGGGTGGACGAGGGAGAGAGCGCTAAAGAGCCAGCGTCTCCGCAGTTTGTTACCGCTCAGCGCTGCCCGTAGCGGAGTAGTCCGGACTATACTATGTACAGTAGTACTATAGTAGTATGTATGGTTGGCGGGTCCGTGGCGGTCTGGAAAGCAAATTCTCGAATCTCGCTGCATCTTTCGACAAAGGTTCATGTGGGTCTGGGCAGAAATGACTGACTGCGGACTGCCAATGCCTGGCCTGTGCCCAGATACTGCAAAAAAGCTCTGGATGTCAAGTCATTCGTGGTCAGTTGACACGAAGCGGGATGTCCTCAACAACAAACAACAGCACCAAGCGCGGTCTAGATGGCTGGTATCAGTCACCTGCTGCCTGTGTCCGAGAGGAGCCTTGTCGATGGATCTGCATTGCAGCTTCGCGCAGCAGGCCAATGGTGGACGGGCAGGGGGGGCATCTGAAACGCACACTGCCCGGAAAGGGCATCGTGACCTTGCTTGTGCATAGATAACTGGGAAACCTCCGACTGTAGCTGCATGGGTTAAGGCAAAAAAAATTAGATAAAAAAATACCTTGTAGCAGTATCGGTTCTGCACTGCAGCAGTGTCCCGTAGCCGCCGGATCATGCCAGGGGCTGGATGAACGGTCCTGTACAGACGCGTAGCATCTTCTCCCAGTCTGGATCGTGATACAGTAGCCCGTGAGCAGCTTGTGTTACTACTGAGAAGTATCTAGGAGAAGGGGGGAAATGGCGGTCGGTTCGAGAATCCAGGTTCGAGGCACCGGGGGCGCCATGCTCCGGGAACAAGGGGTGACCATTCTCTCTCCCTGCCGGACCTGGTGCAGGCTATAGTGGTAGTATGGTATGTGTTTCCGTTCAACAATACGTACCATACTCTTGAATACCATAGCCGAGGTGGATTCTTCGGTTAGGGAGTGAAATCGCTGCTTCAGATGCTCCAGATCGGTAGAGCAGGCGAAATGCTCTCATCATGTCAAATGTCAAGAAACCTGGTGAACCTTATCCTCAGAGCACTCTGGCATGGTATCGCAACAAGGAGATTAGACACCAATCTGGAGAGAGCCGAGTGCGGTAGCGAGGTTGAAGGCAACGGTCTCTATTGTCGCCGGCCGGGGGGGGGGGGAGAAGAGAGAAAGAACAGGGCGGCCGTTTGAGTCTCAAATGTCAGCAGCACTGTTGCAACAGAGCTGGAGCAACCAGATTTCCAAGCTCGACGGATGGCATTTCTTGCAGGATCTGGATGTAATTCCTGGTCATCCATGTCCCCCCGCATACTGGCTCGTTTCCTAGCCTGAATCCGTCTGGGTGTCCGAACCATGGTGTTCCTGTAATTGAAACGGTGGTAATGTCCTGCGGGGGAATGTGTTGAGGTCTGAGCTGTGGCTCTGTCTGATCTTCTGTCTTCTTCTTCTTTCTTTCTCCCGCCCCTTGCCTTGCTACCCGCCTAAGCAATGAGGATGTTCTGTGTTGTCATGCTGTGATTTGTCTTGGCTGGTATCATGTCAGGTCAGGCCAGGTAAGGGAAGAAGACGGCATGTCCGAGGTCTGCTAGTCAGTATCTGCAAATAGTTGAAGGGGGTGGAGGAGGAGGAGGAGGACTACTTCCATTGTTGGCATGGCCAGTTGTGTGTGATTGGACCTGACACAGGCTCATACGGAAGCATCAATAGACATCACAGGTCTTGCAAGGTCTCAGGTTGTTTGTTGGTGGGAGGCCAAAAAAAGAAACAAGTGAAAGTCGGAGGGGCGCTGTTGTTCAGCAGCAGGTGGAGAATGAATTGCATGCAGGAAAGTGGCTGCGGTAGTAGAGAGAGGCAGTGGCAGTGGTGATCACTTGGCCCAGGCCTAAGACAGGACAGGAGCCAGGGGGGGTCCCATGCTGAGCCTCCCCCCCTCCTTCCCTCTTTCCCTCCCCCACCCAACCCGCGGAGGTACCTCTCCACCTGCACAAAATAACATACGATGAAATGTACTGTGTACTGTCGTGTATTTACCAGATGCCAATCGAGCTTCTTCCTGCAACTTTCCAGCTTTTTTTGTTTTCCCTGTTTCTGAAATGCGCCAGTAACAAATGCCATTCCCATCCCTCCCCCAAAATTCCCCACATGCGCCAGCTCAGCCTACGCTAGACTTCCAGCTTGCACTCTAATCCCGAACTCGTCCTTGTCTTGTCTTGCATCTATCTCCTCCCTCTTTTCCTCCTTCCCTGCCTGCCTCTTCTTCCCTCTCTCGTCTTTGATATCTTTTCCCTGTTTGACTTGGTCTCCAGTTCCCCCCTCTTTCGTTTTCATCTCCTTACTGTCTCCCGTTTCTTCCCTCCTCCCCCTCCTCCTCCTCCTTCTATTCTTCCTTTGTACTTTGCAACCTAATCTGACAACCGTGGGCCTTGTCACCTGTCCGTCGTGAGCTCCAGGCCCTCTCCCCCACTTTCCCTTCTCCTACGCCTCGCCCTCACGCCATTTCTAGCCCAGATTCTTTCAAGGAGAGGAGCTGTAGAGGTCCTGACCTGAGCTCCATCCATCCTCCCTGGTTCTCGACCCGGCCTTCCTGGATCTCACCTGGCCCCGTTTAAACACCCGTGCCCGTTCCTCATCACGCACTCTCTCGGCCCTCCTCCACTCACACCTCCCCCACCCCTCTCAAACCCACCCTTCCTCACTTATCTTCCGGCTACGACCCAGTCCCCCCCAAGAAGACCTGTCGTCCAGACCTGTCGTTTTGTCCCTCGCTGGTCCTTCCGACCTACCTCGACATTCACCTCCACCCTCTCTGGGCACTCATCGACAGCAACTGACCACCCTTCACCCTCGACGGACGGAATGGCGGTCTCATCCTGCACATGAAAGCTTGATACTCGTTGCCTGTCCTCGGGCACAGCTCGACGCCATGGGGAACACGCCTTCCAAAGTCTCGCAAGGTCGTACTTCCCAGAAGCTGTCCAAGGCGAGGATCACCAGCTCATCCACGCCCAAGGCGCCTACTTCGGCTCCCAACACCCAGCAAGCCGGCACTATTCCTCCTATCTCTCGCGACCAGGCTCCAGTCCTGATCAGCATCCCTTATTCTGCAACCACCACCCCCAGTCCTGTCGACGAGGATCATGACGAGGTGGCCAAGGAGTCCTCAGACAGGCCGTTTCTTGTACCGCCAAAGGTGCAGAG
This sequence comes from Cryphonectria carpinicola, assembly GCA_014849955.1. Taxonomy (NCBI): domain Eukaryota; kingdom Fungi; phylum Ascomycota; class Sordariomycetes; order Diaporthales; family Cryphonectriaceae; genus Cryphonectria; species Cryphonectria carpinicola. The sequence goes on along the minus strand of JACWRQ010000544.1, from coordinate 5,874 downwards.
GCGACTTAGTCTGTTCCGGTCGAAATCATCCCAGGATACATCGGAGCGCCGCAAATCCAGGCGCAATACCATCGTCGAACCATCCACTCCCACATTTGAAGCAGGTGGCGTCTCGAGGGCTCAGTCTTTGTCTACTCACAATTTTGCGAAAGAACCGCAGAATGCCGTACCCAGTAGCGAAGAGTATGTGGCTCCATACCATGAAAGGCAATCCTTGGCTAACGGGGCAAATGATAGCTGGTCATCGGCCGCGAACCGTGCCTCCTGGGCGTACGATATGTCGTCCTACGAAGCCCAGCGGATCCTGAACCTCATCAAGGACCATAATACGCCTCTTCCCCGCAGCCAGACGTCAACATCGCTGTGCGAGTCTACACCTATAGCAGAGATGCGATCGCCCATCGGCCGTCAAACCCCATCTGTTATCGGCCAGGCAGAGAGCACCGTGATATCCCGCTCCAACTCGGAGATATCCCTGCACCCCCCAATGCGGCGTCGCTCCATCATACAGACACCTGGTGTCGCCACACGAACACGGCCAAGTCCCAACGTCACGAGGTCTAGGAGGTCCAGCCTCCGACATAGCCACCCTCCGACGCCGAGCATGTCCCGACAGCCGTCCTTTGAGACAAATGACAGCCGCTTCTTGTCACTCCCACCGCTCCCTATACCGATCCGCGTCTCCGAGGACACGCCTAGGGTGTTGACCCCTAAGGAAACGGACTACAGCACGACGGGAGCCTTCAAATTCGGGAGCCTTCGAATTACCAATGGTAGCCCCGTCTCGACCCCCTCCATGGCAGCGATTAACAGAGGCGCAGAAGAGATTAGCAGCCCCTCTGCAAGTGGCGGTGTGGATTATTTCGCCAGTGCTCCTGCCCGTGACGCGGACATGCCGTCTGCGGCGGTGGAGGACCCTATGCAATCATCTACTCTTTCCGAGCAAACTCTACTTTCAAGGTCAGGGTCAGTCTGCGATGCGGTTGCCCAAGCGCAGCTGCCTCTCCTGTCGATCGCTACTGCACAGGGCGTGGACGCGAGCAACATATTGTCCCCTGCGCTGCAGGCGAGTCCTGTTGTTGAGACTCAACAGAAGCCCCCAGCCAGCCCGTTGCTGAAGACGCAGTCCAGACAGGCAGCGGTTGATGACGATCTGTTTGAGGATGACCAGCTGGAAATGTCTGGCGTTGAGGTGCTCGACATCAGAGTAGACCCCAACGCAAAGAGTCTCCCGCCTCAGCCAGTGGACTGGTCACAGCAGGGTTCTCAAGGCATTACGAGGTCTGACAGTGGTTTCGAGTCGAACGCCAAGTCGGAGTCGTCCCAATCCTGTAATTCACTCACCAAGGCAGACTCTGGTTACAGTTCCAACATGTCCCTGCGGTCTTTGCGGAAAGAGGGGATCCAATCTACGCTCGAGAGAGAGGCTGAGAGGAGCTCAACGGAGAGCGAAAGGGATTCATCCTCAGTTTTGGGCAGAGGGCCTAGAAGATCACTTGAGACCCAGGTACTGAAGCCAATGGGAGTCTCGGACGTTTCCGCTGTCAATACTGCGCACAGTGACAAAGCCCCGACTCCTCCACCAAAAGATGATGCCCAACTGAAGCCTACGTCGCAGCCGTCAAAACAAACAGCGGCGGCTGCGGTGACACCCAAAAAAGTAGCGCGGCCGCAGCCCGCCGCCATTGATACCAACAAGGGCAGAGACAAGCGAGGCCTTAGGTCGCCTGGGTCCGCTCCGTCTACGCCAGCGAGCGTGAGATCGGAGGACTCCACGTCATCCTTGAGTATTGGAAACAATACCCAGAAGCCAGGCAGGCTGCAGCGTTTTCTCAGTCTAAATCACTCGGCGAGGCAACCTCTCACAGTGCATGAGACGCATACCGTTGACAACGAAGTGCCGTCGATTCCCAAGGAGGTCGAAGACAAGCTCCGTGAACACACCGGTCTGTTTCCCACCACGGCTAGGAGGCTCGCACTGAAATCCCAGATGAGCAAGGAGACCTTGAAGACGATAATGAGTGTCGGCAGCCTCGAAGTCTCCAGGGACAATGAGCTACCGGCCACACCGACGACTTCAGACGATGATCATGGCGAGACGATACGCAAACCAGACGGCAGCCCAGAAAGCTCTTTGAAGCAGACCTTCAGCTCCATGCAGACAACTTTCAAGAGCGGCACAGCCTCTATGGTGCAACGCCGACGAGAGATCCCACGGAAGCCTGTACCCAAGCGAAGACACTTGCAGGACCAGGATACCAAGCAGGCCCTCAGAGACGATAACATGCTTGCTATGGAGGCCGAGCTCATAAGCTACACCTCAGTCACAAGCAGCCTGGGCAGCAATGCGTATGATGTCGCTACCCGAGCAATGCAGCCAGCGGGACCACCGAGTCGTTCTCAGTCGATGATCTCAGGACGGGAGCATTACCTACACTTGAGGACGTACAGTCTGAACACCGCACCCCCTAGTGCCTTGGACAATGGCCCACATCGTTCGACGACGTTCCCACAGAGCGGCTTGCTACGCAACAAGCGAAGATCCTCACCTCCGATCAGCATGGCTCCGCGGAACTCCTTTCGCTCGCCTCCGCCGCGCTCACCTTTGAGCCCGCAGGGGCCGGCGGTGATGCGAAGTACGAGCCACAACGGTGTGACTAGCAGTATGAGGAGTCTATCTCTGCAGGGTGCTATGAGTCCTGAAAGTTTCCAGCAGCGAGCGCAGACGATTTCAGTAATTCACCTACCTTCTACCACCGTCTCGGACACCTTGACTCCCTCACGCAATTCTCTAGATCCCCCCAGCTCTGCGTCGGTCACCAACCGCCATCGTTCGATGTCGCCAACCCGCTGTGAATCTGTGCGTGAATCTCAGGATTTCCAACCACTTTGCCAGGGTGCCAACCGTCCGTTCCTCAAACACCAATCAAGCCTCGATGGAGTCGGTAGAAATCAGCTGCAGGGAGTTTATATGCCTCTACCGGCTCACCGAGGACCAACGTTGGGGTCAGAGCCCCCCTCTCATGGCTGGAATCCTCAAAACGGCTCTCGCCTGGCTGAGGGTCGTCCCCAGTCGGAACAGGTGACATGGGCCCCTCCATACGTACCTCGTGGGCCACATCGTCGAAACCTGTCAGCAGGCAGCCGACCCTACTATCACCAGCTGGGTGGCCATCATGCGCCTTACCGCATCTTGCATAGTTACAACTCACCCGCGTACCGCAACGCCCCTATCTGGGGTTGACAGTGTCAATACCTGGATGGGGGGCATGTTGGTCGTCTCAACCGACCTCGATTGCGATGAGAAAAAATCTTTGCATGACTTCGCATCGAACCGGCATTGTGCTAGTCAACAAGATTAACAACCAGGTGAGACGCGAAGCCTTCTTATGGCCCCTCACTGTGCATTAGCAAGTCTCATGAGAGACGCCACAAGGGGGCCTTCAACAACCATGCGAAGCAGTCTGACTGCCTTGACCCGAGTTCAAGAGCAGCAGATCTGCTTCCGATCACGATCATTCCCACCAAAAAAAAAACCTCCTTGATTTTTATTTTGTTTGCTTCTCTCTCTATTCATCTATCAAGGAGTGGTATGCATTTCAAAGGCCTTGAAAATTTCAGGCCTCAGGCGTTTGGGGCATCAGCATTTCAGCATCGAAGCGGCACATGGCAACGGCTCGCAACACATTTCACGAACCTTTTACGGTCAGCATTTTCATTTTGTGTCGGGGGAAATCATGATGGCTGGATCAGCCTTTTTGTTACTGGTCCAATCAGAGAGGACTCGTCTCCTGTGGAGATGATAACCCCAAGCGGTAGTCCCATATTGGCGCTCTCCCCGGAAAGCGGGAGGCCTTTTTTCCGTTATTTGCTTGCGCATTTTTTGATTTTTGATGGAAGTTGGCCGGACACTGCAAGGTACAGGCATTTATACCCCCGACAACTTTATAACGGTCATCACCGTATTTGTTAGTTCTGCGTCTTGGTACTGGTCAAGGGCGGGTTGAATACCATCAATATCACGGGAGGGGGAGGTCACTGGATGACTAATGGGGTTGATCCTCTCCACACACACATACACACACAAGGCAATGGAGGAAGAAGGCCCGACGACAGGGTGCGGACGGGATGCCTCATGGGACAGACGGGCCTCAGTGAAGGGAGGGCGTAGCTGATACTGGCTTGAATAGCTTAGTAGCACAAATACAATACTATACAAGTGATTCTGGACCTCTGTGTATGGGGGGGTTGCCATGCTGCACGTGTTGGTGGCCATGCTCCATCCATCCAGCTGCGTCAGGCTCTGAGCTCTGGGCGGACACTGTGGGTAAATCAGTGCACGAGAACTCTCTGGCCTGCTGCAGGTTGGTGTGGATACGGTCATGGTGGTCAGTGTCAAGCCGCATCACCTTGAAGCGCCTGGACCAGCTTTGACGTGCATCCTGTGACAACAACATGATGATGGAAAAATCCACATGGATCGACAAAACAGCCCCGCTGTTGGGTCTTGTTATTTTTATCCATCGAGAAGGAAAAATTGGCTAGTGAAGTTTCCTCGTGATAGTGAACAGGCGAAGTGGTTCTCGATGCTATCCAAGTAACTACCGGCAAAATTCCTAGTGATCTGATCTCTGTATTTTACTCTATAAACCACGCGATACTTGTTCGGGTCCACGCCACTATGTAGAGGTAGCCGCTCCAACCTGGCTGAAAAGGAAAGAAGAAAAAAAGAAAAAAAGTTTATAAAAGACTGTCCTGAGGATTCAAATGTTATACGTACATAGTACTTAGCGCCCACCGATCAAGCCCCAAAGTCCAACAAACAAAATCCAACTGAGGGGCGAATTTCTGATGACGCCAGGCTGTGCAAAGCGCTTAGGACTATTCCTCCAGAGGCTCTGGCCACTAATCAATCATCTCAGCAGGGGACCCATCAAACTGCAGATCTCATAGAGAGAGAGAGAGAGAAGAGAGGAAAAGATATGCAAGGGGCATTTGCACAGGCAGGTTTTGGTAGGTCGCATGCATGTATACACACTATGGTAGCACCACCCACCGACAGGCAACGCGCAATAAGCGTGGATCATTTTACACGCTAGCACCTTGCATGCGCACCTGCACTGCCCTGAATCAAGAGGGGGGCCACTGGGGCGTAGAGGGGGGGGGGGCGGTCACGCTGGGCCTGCTGGGCCTGTTGCTGGTTGCTGCAGGTGCGTGCTGGGGTGGGGGGTGGAGAACCGGGTTTGGCGGTCGGGCGGTGGTAGCGGCACCCTAAGTGAGTGTGGTCGCAGTTTCCTTTTGAATCAAACCAAACACAAACGGCATGCATGCTTCCTTCCTCAAGAGAACACAGCAGTTCACCTTTTTTTTTTTTCCTTCTCTTCTTCTTCTTTCGTCCTTACTTCTTAAAACACAGCCCTTTTCTTACGTTTCAAGACTTTACATGTCCCATAGCTTTGTTTTCGTATCGGACGGGGAAGATCTGCTTTGCAGTCTCCAGAAGAACAAGCCCCCTCCCCAAAACCGCCTTTTCCACCTCACACAGGGCACAAGAGTGACACTGTATCATCATTGACCGAAGCTGATATCTTTTGGTCATACGAAACACGACACCATATTTCGGCTGAACTCTCTCTCTCTCTCTCTCTTTCTCTTTGCCACTCTCGTCTCCCAAGACGGCATTTCGGTCTGCTCGTGGGCCGTGCGTGAGACATAGAGAGGGGGGCGAGGGGCCAGCCCAGTTCTTCTAGGAGCCAACAACCACCTGCAGCAGCAATAATTCCTTATATTTCTGCATATTGATCGTCTCTCTCTCTCTCTCTCTCTCTCTCTCTCTCTCTCTCTCTCTCTCTCTCTCTCTCTCTCTCTCCCCCC
>JACWRQ010000543.1:0-22914 GCA_014849955.1 Cryphonectria carpinicola | reverse complement strand
GTGGGTGTGTCTGTGTAGCTGTGTGTGCCGAGGTGTCGTTTGTGTTGCTTTTTGGTGGGTTGGCTGGGTTGCTCGATCGGCGAAGAAAGGGTTCCCCCCCCCCTTTTTTTTTTTTGGTTTTTTGAATTTCTTTCGGTTTTTTGTTTTTTTTTCCTTCTTCTTTTGCGTGGCGTTGGCAAGTGATTCATTTGATGGTATACCCCCCCTAATTGACTCTCTTCCACCCTTTTTTCCTTCTCCTTCTTTTTTTTCCCTCTCTCCCCTAGATCATCGTCGTCATCATCATCATCATCATCATCATCATCATCGTGATTCTCTTGTCCAGTCCCCATCATAAACCTCTCAGATGCTGTGATGACCCCCCCCCCCTTGGTTTACCTCTTCAGGCGGACAAATATTAAACCCTACATCCCCGGGTTTTTATCCCCCTCAAATTCTCAACACAATTGACAAGAGGAGAAGGGAGTTAGTGCCATGGTTTTTCTGGGTTTTTTTTTCCAACTACTGCAAGTAATAGTCCAGTATGTCTGGTTGCGGACCGTCAACCCGGGATTCCCCCACAGGATTCTTTAGCGCATGCATCGACTGGTGGACTTTGTTGATTGCCCTTTCCTTTCCCAATCTGCCAAGTACCAGTGTTTGGTCTTGCCTTCCCGCTTCCCTTCCCCCCTCCGAATCCGTTTTTTTGACCTTGCAGTTACTACTTATAGTTAACCAACTGAACAGAGAACCTTGGATTTTTACCTGCATGATCCATGAGCTCACCACCCCAGGATTTTCTTTTTAAGGGAAAGGGGGGGAAAAAAGAAGAAGAGACAAGAGAGAGAGATGACGACGTGGGACTGTGCCACGTTACTGTGGTGGTCGACAAGTAATTAAGTACTTGTGGTGTATATAAGGGCGGGTGGGAAGTCGCGAATGCATAGACAAGAGAGGTCCTGCCTTGTGTAGAAGATCTGCCTCTTGCCCCTTCCTTGCTGCTCTACTTCCGTGACTGCCTCGACTGCCTTCTGGACGAACCCGGTCGAGACTCTAGCAGCATGGCTCCTTCTCACCCTCATTTCCTCCTCTTCCTCCTCCTCCCACCATTTCTCTTTCTCCTCCTGGCCCCCCTCACCATCGCCACGCCGTCTCCTCGGAGTCTCAATTCGGACCTCACCATCCTCATGAACAATGATCTTCAAGGCATGTGATTTTTTTTTAAGGAGGCGAGCACAACTGTTGTGGTGTGTGTGTATGTGTGAGGCATTCTGACTGACATTGGCTGTGTAACAATTCTTTTCTGCCCTCATCTTATTCAGGCACAAGCAGTCCGTACATAGACTCGGCAGTGATCCTGCTCAGCAGACCTTCTTCGCACAAGGACGCCGTCAACGGCTGCAAGGCACTGGGGGAGCAGTTGTGGTCCCCAGAAGGTGCTGGGGCGAGTATCCAGTCCAGCCTGGATTATCTCGTCTGGGAGGGCAAGGCGGATGAGAAGACGCAGTTTTGGGTGGCCTCTTCGTCTCCGAGCAGTAGCAGCAGCAGCAGCAGCGCGCGCGCCATCAGTGCCTCGGGAGAGGTATCTGTGGTTCAACCTGGTCTCAGCCTTGCTGCCCTCTGCACGCAGTCTGCACCTCTGGCGGCTGCGGAGGAGACCTCGACTTCTTCCAGGTGGCACGTCTCAGTGCACTCGAACAATGACCATCTCATCGGGTTGGTCTAAAATTCCCCTTTCTCCAGATAGATGAAAAGAAAAATTGACGAGACATCCTGACATGTGCGCTTCTTCTTCTTCTTCTTCCTCAGCTTTCGGGATCGAACATCCTTTCGCTTCTACGGCATCCGCTATGCAGAACAGCCAGAGCGGTTCACATACTCGCAGCCTTACTTTGGGTCCAACAGCACCGTCTCGGCCACAGCGTTCGGCAGTGAATGTGCCCAGGTCATCAACACCGGGTCAGAAGACTGCCTGTTCCTGAACATCTGGACGCCTTACCTGCCGGGCCCGAGCAGCGAGCACGTCAAGGCCGACCTCAAGCCCGTCATGTTCTGGATCCACGGCGGTGCCTTTGTGAGCGGTACTGGCAGCGACAGCACCTTCGACGGAGGCAGCCTGGCCTCCCGAGGAGACGTCGTGGTCGTGACCATCAACTACAGGCTGTCGACCCTGGGCTTCCTGGCCCTAGGCGACGGCGTCACCAACGGCAACTACGGCATAGCTGACCAGATCACCGCCCTGGACTGGGTCATGGCCCACATTGCTGATTTCGGAGGCGACGCCGACCGCATCACCATCTTTGGCCAGTCGGCGGGTGCTGGCTCCGTCCGCGCCCTGATGGCCTCCCCAAGAGCCCAAGGCAAGTTCGCAGGCGCCATCCCGCAGAGCAACCTGGGCGGGCTCTACTACGGCACGACGTACTCGGAGTACTACACCATCCAGCAGGAGATGGACGCCGCCGGCAGCGCCATCCTAGCCGAGACGGGCTGCGCCGAGGTCGACTGCCTGCGCCAGCTGGACGCCTTCACCCTCCTCAACCTGGGCACCACGGCCGAATATGTCGTCCAGGACGGCGTGTACATCACCTCGGACCACCTCCCGCTCACAGGGCCCACGGCGCCCTACAGACTGCTCATGGGTATCATGCGCGACGACGGCGCGGCCTTCATCACCTACCCCGACACGACCAACGAGACCGTCTACCTAGAAGAGATAGACTTTGCCCCGCCGCCGGCCGACCTCTTCCCCGTCCCCGTCCCGACTGACAGCACAAGCACGAACCAGACCCTCGACCTGTTCAACATGACAGCCCGCTACGCCACAGACGCCGAGTTCCGCTGCGCCGACGAGTCCACCGTCTACGCGGGTCTCGCCAGCGGGCTGTGGGACCAGGTCTACTACTACGAGATGGAGCGCTCGTACCAGCTCTCCAACTGGCCCAACTACGACGTGTGCCAACCGCCGGTCACCGCGGCCTTTCCCTACGGCGACCCCAGCGGGCCTTACTTTAAATGTCACTCGGGCGACCTGTACGAGGTGTTTGGGAACATCGCGTTCCAGGGTTTGCCTTTTCGGGACGCGTGGGATCTACCGTTTGAGCAGATGGTGGTGGATGCCTGGGCCTCGTTTGCGAGGACGCTGGATCCGAATCCCGACGGGGGGTTCCTGCGGGCGAGGGGGTATAGTAACACGAGCGAGGTGTTGTGGGCTAGGGGAAGATGGGAGCCGGCGGTGAGGGGGAACCTGACGATGAGGGCGCTGGATTGGCCGCCTTATCAGGATAATTTTAGGGAGGAGTCGCAGTGTAGTGGCATTGGGTTGCCTTTTACGTATTATCAGTGAGATATATGGTGGGTATTCATTACTCAAGGGTGGCTGGAATGCAGGTCTATGGTTGGTTAGAGAGGGTTGATTATGTTCCTCCTGTGATGTTCCTGCTGAGGTGGCCAGCATAGATGAATTTAAGCAGTGTTTCTCTCTTGGGGTGGGTGGGTGTGTGTGTGTGTGTGTGAACCATCTTTTGATTTTGATTCTGATCCCCTCATACTTTGATCACTCTCAACACCTCCTTGTCTTCTTGATTGTCCTTGTTCCATCACCATGTTTCCACCTGAAGATGAGTGCATCCTTCCTTTCCTTGTGGGTCTTCTTTCCTGGCCGAGTGGTGCCCGCTGGTCATAGTCGATGATGATTGAGAGTTGATGATTGAGGGTTGATGAAGTCGGCAAAGCTCTTGGTGACGGCCGACTCGAGGATCTTGCAACTCCCTGAAATAGTCTGACAAGTATGTGTCGAATTTGTTCTTTTGATAAGCGAGAGAAGAGATATACATCGTCCCCCAAAGTCAGCAAACACTGGCCAAAGACAAAAAGGGTCAGCTAGGGTGAGAGAACCGGCTTACTGGTTGTTCTGTTTCCACATCTTGGCTGGAGCGAGAGGGCCAGCCCAGCCCTCTCGCTCCAGCGGATCCAGGGGCGCTCATATGGGATCTGTGAGATACGGCGGACCGCGGTGTGAAGGGACCGCGAAAAGCTTTCCCCCCTTCTTCCCCCCCCCCCCCCCATCCGTCGCCATGTTGACCCGATCGACATTTTGGCTGCAGTCAATGATCTGCCGCCTTGTGCCGATGGGGTCATACGCGCTGTGCTTGGGGTTCTTGCCACAACCCAGCCAGCGCCATGAGGAAGACGCATTCAAGCGAACCAGCGCCTGGGTTTTTGGTTTTTTTGGTTTTTTTTTGGTTCTTCCCCATGGCTTTGTCTGACTGGCCCCTCCCCAAAGCTCAGGACCGGGGATGGCCAACGGCGTCCCAGGGCAAAACCAAACCAGTGGCGGCCCAAGAACGCCTTGGAGCCAGCAGTAGCCCGGGGGTCCTAAACTCTGGGGATCCCCAGTGTGACACTCAACCTCTGGCCCCGGGGGGGGGGGGGGCGGGGGCTGTGTGGTCGCGGACCTGGAGGGCGTTCTGCGTCATCTCAGGGGAGCCCTGCTCTCTTGATCGGCTGAAGGAGCCTGCGAGGTCAACACTGGGGGTGGCAAGCGGCAGTGTGAAGTCACCAGGACTGGAAACGTTGTTAGTGAGTGAGTCAGCACAGGGCTTGTGTGTTTGTAGAAGGGAGGGTGATGTGGATTTTGAGGGCAGGTCTGGTTTGAGGAAGAGGACGATGAGGAGAAAAGGGAAGACCAACCTTCACACACCAACCCATATACGCTTCTTCTTAGTCTCCCAGGAGGGGGGGGGGGGTAGTACTTGTCCTGGGTCTAGCCCCAGGTGTGGTGCCAACACCAAAAACCTGCAGCTCCTTATATCGAAAGAAATGAAAAAGATCACATCTAGGCCAAAGTGCAGAGGTATTATATAGTAATAGCCATAGGTGCACGGGCCAGGTGCCCACGCTGTTGACCGCCTTCAGTTATGACCTTCACCTCACCTTGAACTGGTCCATTAATTATAATAGTAATTGATCGAAGCATTATCGTCTGAAGTCTGTGGGCTGGGTGCTGATGCTTGGGGTTCTGTCAGTCACACACAATGCACTTCACTTGTATCAGCAATGTATCCTTCATTGACAAGTTATGGAAGGATCTTTTTTTGTGGTTTCCTTGAACTCTGGAGAATTCTTGCCCTATTGTGGTGTCTTGCATATTCTACATCCTCGCTTACAGGTGTGTCCGCCTTGGAGAAGGGGGCTCTTTGGAGGTCTCGAATGAACCAATGTTGCTGATGGCCCTCTTTCCTGTCTCAACTCCCCCTCCTGACAGCCATTTGATAACCTGACTGACAGGTAAGCAACCACTTCCTGAGTAGGTGTTATCAGCGCTCTTCTCTAGAACAAGACTGGACTTCTGTACCAACAAATTCACCATTGTGTTGCAGCAAGCTAAGATAACATCTTGCACAGAAATCCATAACAGGTCTCACACACTGATTCAGCCAATCCTCTTCCCTTCAATCAGTGGTCCCGAGGACTCACCTCGGATTCATGAGTGGTAATGAAGAAGTAGGTAGCCTCGCTGCATTATTCATCATAAATAATAATATGTGGGGTTGGCACAGGTGCGGGTACGGCCGGGGGGGCAAGTGTAACACGCGATTGGCCAGTGTTATATGCCTTCTCAGACGACAAGCAGATCCCCCTGGGCCGAGGCTCTCAGGCAACATGCATGCTCTGATGGGATGGGACAGCGATAGCCTGAGTCCATAGGCTCACCCCCAGAAGCTGGGAGAATATTATCCATGCTTGTATTCCGCTGATAATATACAACTATAGCTAAACCTCACCAAACCAACACGTAAATCAAGGGAACCCCCCCCCCCTTTCACAGCCCAACCCCCTTCTTCCTCCACTGCCCCCCAAACTCCTCCAGATCCACACAAACCCGCATCCCCTTGGCCGCCATCGTGTTCCACACCGCCCGCAGCTCACTGCCCTCCATCTCCCGCACCAGCGTGGTAAAGGCCTCCATGGCCAGCCTCTTGGACCACGGACACGCCCCCAGCGCCCTGTAGAACACGTCTTTGACCTTGGCGCTGCCGCTGTCACTGCTGCTGCCGCCGCTGCCACCGAGCTCCTTCTTGTGTCTCGCGCGGAACCGCACATAGCTCAGCCACAGTCCCACATTCCCCCTGCACGCGTCGTCATCGAGGGCGTGCTCAAAGGCCGTGCGGACGGAGTGGACGCTGCCGACGCGCATCTCGTGCCCGATGGCGAAGAGGCGGCCCGAGAGGGGGTGATGGTTGTTGGCTCTGGTCAGGACGTGCGTGCGCAGGAGCGTGCGGACGGGGTCGTTGACGAGGATGCTGGTGTCGGCCGCCCAGGCGAAGAGGGAGAGGAAGATGGTGTTGGTGGGGAAGAGGGTGATGAACCTCGCCGTCTGCTCGCGGAGGTAGCCTGGCTGGAAGGCGCCCCGGATGGCGTGGAGGTAGAGGAGATGCGCTGCGAACTGCAGGAACCGCTCCGTGTGGGCTGAGCCACCGTGGCCTCGCGCAACAGCCTCGGATGTGAAAGCGTGGATACTGGTCATGGCCGTCTGTATGTCTCCCTGCCGCCGAGATCCGGTGGCTGCCGGCGAGCCGGCGAAGGGGGCAGCATACTCTAGCAGTGAGGCAGTCTCGGCGGACTGCGCGGCCTGTTGGATGCTCCCTGACGAGAGCAGGAATTCGTGGCGGGTCGACAGAGTCTGCCGTGCCTTCATGAGCTGGCTGTATGTTGCGGCGGTGTCTGTGTTGTTCGGCTTCTCACCCTGGCTTGCGGCGATGCAATGAGCGAGAGCGGTCTGTATGTCTCCTCCCTCGAGTTCTAGCCAGGCCCACGTGGCCCACAGGCGCTCCTTGTCGGGGAGGTTCTGGACTGTGGCCGAGCTCAGCACGCTCCGTGCCACGTCTCGATTCCCATTCCGCCATTCTGCAACCGCATAGGCGTTGTAGAGCAGGGTATTATCAGGCCATTTCTTCAGCAGTGCTTTGGCGGTTTTCCTGACAGCAGCTGGTTTCTTGGAGCGTGCCAGGCCCATGCTGTACTCTGCGATGGGCTCGTAGCCGAACTCGGTGGATAGCTGCATTACAGCTGCAAGAGCCAGGTCAGACTCGGCCGATGTATCATCATCACGAAAGAACCGAAACCAGTCTGGTCCTGAGAACATGGTATCGGCAGATGCCGTAAATCGCTGTCCTGGATCCGTAAACCTTGGCGGCTGCTTTTTGCCGTCCTCGGCGTCATCACCGCGCGGGCCAGCGTCTGTCCTGTCCAGGTTTTCGCTGTCGTGGTAAAAGAAGGGATCATGGCACACATCGCAGATCCGCCCTTCTGTGCTGTCAGGCGCAACAGGCAGCCGGCAGAATAGGAGAAAGGCATTTAGAATAGAGGCCTTGACCCTGGGTACATCGGCGACAGCCGGCGGAAGCCAGGGTAATAAGGGCTCAAGGTCGGCAAACATCACCACCCGAAATGGATCGTCTTCTGTACCATCATCTAGCGTCCTAGCAGGGAGTGCCGCATTGCGACTCCGCTGTGTCTCCACGGCAGCCCAGGCCTTGTAGACGTCTCTTGTCTCTGGGGGCTGTGGCACCACCGCGTCTGTCCTCCCTTCTGGCAGATCTGCCGTCTCTTCTGCCTCGACGAAATTGCGCCAGCCCTTTGCTCCCTGCTCGCCGATCCGCGGGACCTCGCTTTCCCAGAAGTCCTGGAAAGAGGACATCAGGCCGGCGGGGTTTGTATCACCTTCTGCCGCGGGGTGGGCAAACGTAAGCTCTAGTGTGGCCTGCCACGCGGCGACTGCGAGCTCCGAGTAGCCCGCATCGCGAATGAAGAAGGTTGTTCGGAGGAAAGTGTAGACCAGCTCGTCGCAGAGACCTGACAGTGCATGCGAGACGTCACCGTCCGAACGGCAGATATCTTGTAGAGACCTGCCGTGGCCGGCGCCTGAGGTGGCAGTGAGAACGGTGTCGGAGACTTGTTGCGTGAGAAGCTGCAGCCGCCCGACATGGATCTGCTTGAGTCGGCCGTATGTGAAGGTCATCATATTGGACAGCTCGTGGCTCAGCCGGGCTTTCCACAATGCGAGGCTGCAGTCCTTGAGGTCTACCTCGGCCCACCGTCTGGCAAGCACCCTGCCGCTCCAGACCCGCGAGCCCTCTCGCATCAGCGTCAGGAATAACCTCTCCCTGTCGGCCTTGTCCGTGAAGTGAGGCAGGGCCTCTTCGAGCAGTGCAGCCCTCATACTCGCCAGGCCCTTGACCTCGTCGTCTGCCACGTCTCGGCGGGCGTCCGCATCGAGGCTGAGCAGGTCCGCCTGTATGTCGACGAGCTCAAGCCATGCCTCGATATCCTCTGGGTGGTCCTTGACGCGGCGTGACAGCTCGACGGATCTGTGCCTGACCGGGTGCGACGAGTCGAGGTTCGCAGCGGCCTCAGAGTCCGAAGTGTCTGCAGATTCCAGGTCACTGTCCACAAAGTCGCGAGGTTCAGCCTTGCCCTGAATGGACCGGTAGTTGGGGTCCTCATCTTCCGAGATGGCATAGACATCCTCTTTTGGGTCTGGAGGGGGGTGGCGGTGGTGGTGGTGGTGGTGGTGGTGATGATGATGCGCAGAGAGGGGGATGAAGTCGACTTCGTCTTGGGAAATCCGTGGCTGCTTCTCCTGATCCGAGTCTGGACGCAGCCTGAAGGCTTGGGTCTTGTTCCGAGAAGCCCTGGACAAGAGCGCCCTGTCACGAAAGGCAGACGTCCCCTCGCCCGGCCTGTCGCCCAGGCTGAAGATCTCCTTGGCGCCATCGTGCGAGAGCCGAAGACGGCCTTGGGCCCCCAGCACCCTGCCCGAGCCAGAGCGGCGATACGCAGGGACCTTGGAGCGGTCATTGGACCCATATCGCACGATCAACGGGTCGCCCCTCTTGTCGACAACGTAGAGAGGATCCTCTGAAGCAGGTGCCAGCTGCTGGCGAGGCGGTCGCCGGTCGGGACTGCGAGACGATCTGCGCCAGCCATCATGACGGTTATGGTGAGAGTGGGGTCTGGAGTGGCTCCTGCGGTGCGTGTCAGGCCCAGGGCGCTCTGTATCATGGCCATCATCTCCCTTCCTGTCGTAGTCGTCCTTATCACCAGGTCGGAGGGGGGTTGGCTCGGTGGGAACCTCGGCCTTTGGTTTGAAGGAGGCAAACCTTGGCACGGCTGGCTTCTTCCTGTCCATGTCGCGGGGCCTCTTCCAGGTCAAGGTCTGAGGCGCTCGTTCCGGCGGCGCAAGCGCCCAACCTCAGAAACAATCTCGGCAGGTTGCCGGACCAGGGAACTCAAGGTCGGAGGCATAAAGGGTGAGAAGGGCTGTCGTGACACATGTTTCTCTTCTTGGGGGATTCAATACAGCAAGTAGATGATGAATTGTGCAAGTCAACGGTGAGTCAAGGCAGGAGAGGAGAGCATTGGTGGTGACACTGGGGTAAGTTTGGAGCAGCACCCAATTAGATGCTCCATCCAAAAAAAAAAAAAAAAAAAAAAAAAAAAAAAAAACCCAACCCGAACCCTGGGGAGGCCAAGATGACTAAGGCCAGTTGAGCCTGTTGCTTTCTTCTTCTATTTTCTTCTCTTCTTCTCGCATTTAAAGAAGATGCCAACCAACCAATGTACCGTACAGTATCATATTTACGAGTCACAATATAGTTAGTTGCTTGTTGATCAATCTTGTTGATCAATGATATAGTAGCTCGGTCACGCGGAAAACTCACTTTTTGCTGCCACACACTAGCCCATGTCAAATTACATATTCTCGCCCGCATAGCGCGTCTGTCTGTCTGGCTGGAGCCACCAAAAGGTCGATCCCGTGGATCTCATGTTTTGTTTTAAGGGTCCTGAGGGACTAGAATGAGCTCAGCATGGCGGCGGCAGCATAGGTGGCAGCATAGGTGGCGAGCGAGCACCCAATGACGGGGCTCCGGCAGACAATGCTGGGTGGTCCAGTATGGCTTCATTGGGCCTAGCCATGATAGCATGATGGGGCCATGTGCTCTTGGGAATGTCACAATGCCCCCCCCTTCTGTCATTTCCCTCTCATTCCATATTTCGTGTGTGCTGCCCTTGGTCTCGAGTAGAAGATGTATTGTTTATATTCAAGACAGCCATGTGTGCGTACAAGCATGGATATAGCATGTTCGTTCAAGGGCGTGTCGGGTATTGTACACAGTACTACGGTGTGGGTAGTACAGTGGCGTGTGTCATAGCCAGCCTTGTAACACAGTAGCGCTGTACATAAGTACTACGGTATGTATCTATACTAACTAGCTACTTACCTAACATCCCTGGAATACCCTGCATCACAGGGCTTGGGACACTGGACAGGGGCCTAAACAGACCTGAATAGAATCCCCTGCAATAGGTGAGAAGCTTCATGATCCCCCAAGCCGTCCTGCTCCCTCAAGAAATCATACTCCCATCCGAGCCATCCCGTCTCTCTCTCGTTCGTCATCCTTCAGCTGTTGGCCCCCCCCCCCCTTCTCTCCCTCAGGTTTGCCCCAGGTTTGTTTAAAATAGGCCACGACATGCGACCTCGAGTCCCGGCCCAGCCTGAACGTTGGACCCACCCCTCTTCCTCCTGCTCCTCCTCCTTCTCCTCCTTCTCCTCCTCCTCGTCTAACCTGCACACTCTCGGCTGGCCTTGACAACACTCGTAATTGCCCTCTCTATAAACCTACTAGCGACCCAGCTCGACCTCCAACCCCCTTTCTAAGGGCATGAGAGAAATGCCTTGAGTCCTTAGGAAAACACAACCCTCTTCCCTCGCCCCGCCCGAAGCTACACGATTACCAACCGATCCGCCCTCCCCAACCCTCGATGACCTCGCGACCCCGCCATGGACAACAGCCGCTTCAGCAGCCAGCAGAGCGGCGACGGTGGCTATGATGAGCGGACCCGTCTTGTGCCACCCGCCTCGCCCGTGTCGCACAGGAGGCGCTCTCGCCCTGCCTCGCGCATGCACAGCAGGAGAGGTTCCATGACAGAGGAGCCCAACGAGAGGACCTCGCTGCTCGGTGCCTCTCGACCTCGCGTCAGGATCTCGAGCGAGGTCCAGTCGCCTCGCACCCCGCGCCCGCCATTGTCGGCGTCCCACAGCTTCCTAGGTTCGCCTCCCTGCATCCGCCCCCGCCCCCGCTCCCGATCCCGAACACCTCGACCTTCATACCCTCTCTAGCCCGAGTTCTTACTTCTTTGTGTGTGTTTGAGAGAGACAGAGAGAGAGAGAGAGAGAGAGAGAGAGAGACAAGGTCCTGCAGCTAACCGCCTTCGTGCTTTCGACTTTACAGGCAGCAACCCCCCGACCAAACATCACTTCCGAGGCGAGTCCTGGAGCGCGCGGTTGATACAGGCGCTCTCCCAACACCAAGACTCCCTGACCGAGTCCAAGGGGTCCATTGTTCCCGACGACCGTGTGTGGTACGATCAGTTCACATCCACCGACTGGGTCCACGACAGCATTGCCGATGCCTACAGGGCCAAGGCCCTGAGGAGCCGCAAGGACTTCTGGGGCCGGCTATACCTCGCCTTCGACGGTGCACAGGGCTGGATCCTCTCGGCCCTGGTCGGCTTTATCGTCGCCGTCCTGGCCTACTGCATCAACGTCACCGAACAGGTCGTCTTTGACTGGAAGGACGGCTACTGTGCCAAGGGCTGGTACCTGAGCGAGAGGCGCTGCTGCCCCCTGGGCGACTGCACCGACTGGGTCTCTTGGTCCGACATCACCAAGCAGCTGCCCTTTGACGACAGGTGGAGGGAGTTTGTGGTCTATGTGTTTGGGGTTAATGCCCTCGCCATCGCCGCCTGCCTCCTGACCCTCCTGACCAAGACCGTCGTCCCTTCGGCATATCGGCTGGGCACACTAGACGAGAACCTCGCAGCTCCACCTGTCATCTTTGCCGATAGTGACCCTCAGGAGGAGAATGGGGAGGCCAGCCCTCCACATCATCAACAAGAGCAGCAGCAGCAGCAGCAGCAGCAGCAGCAGCAGCAGCAGCAGCAGCAACAGCAACAACAGCAACAACAGCAGCAACAACAGCAACAACAAACAGCCAAGGCTGAGACTTCCTCGCCACCGATGATCTACTACTCCGCTGCTGGTAGTGGAGTTGCTGAGGTGCGCGTCATCCTTAGTGGTTTCGTTCTTCACGGGTTCCTGGGCCTAAAGACCCTCGTCATCAAGTCCTTAGGCCTGGTGCTCAGTGTGGCCTCCGGCCTCAGCCTCGGCAAGGAGGGCCCCTATGTGCACATTGCGACTTGTGTTGGCAACATTGCGTGCCGACTGTTTGAAAAGTACGACCGGAACGATGGCAAGAGGCGAGAGGTGCTCTCGGCCGCTGCAGCCGCCGGCGTGGCCGTTGCCTTTGGTGCCCCTCTCGGAGGTGTGCTCTTTGGCCTAGAGGAGGTGGCTTATTTCTTCCCGGCCAAGACGCTCTTCCGGACCTTCTTTTGCTGCATCATCGCCGCGCTCAGCCTCAAGTTCCTCAACCCTTACGGCACGCACAAGATTGTCATGTTCCAGGTGCACTACGCTATCGACTGGGAATACTTTGAGCTGTTTACCTTTGTGGTTGTCGGGTTCGTCGGCGGGTCCCTGGGGGCGCTGTTCATCAAGGCCTCGCGCTACTGGGCCAAGAGCTTCCGGAAGATCCCCGCCATCAAGCAGTACCCAATGGTCGAGGTCATCCTGGTCGCCCTGGCCACCGGCCTGTTGTCGTACTGGAACGGCCTGGTCAAGCTGCCCGTGGCAAAGCTCATGTACAACCTCGCTGCTCCCTGCGACGCGAGCGAGAGGGACCTGGACGAGGCCGTCTTGTGCCCAGAGGCGCGGGACGACATCCCCCCGATCCTCCTGAACCTGCTGGTCGCTTTCTTGATCAAGGGGGCCCTGACGGTCATCACCTTTGGCATTGTAAGTCCTCCCCCCCCCCCCAACCAATAAATTTCTCTAGTAATATGTGTATTACTCGGCGATCAGAGAGAGAGAGAGAGAAACTTGATCTAACCCTCAATCTCAACAGAAAGTTCCTGCCGGTATCTACGTTCCGTCCATGGTGGTAGGCGGTCTCGTGGGCCGGCTGATTGGGCATTCTATCCAGTGGCTTGTTTTCACCTTCAACGAGTGGCCTGTGTGGGATCGCTGCTCCAGAATAGGAGAGGCCACATGTATCCAGCCTGGCGTATATGCGCTGATCGCAGCCGGCTCTACCATGTGTGGCGTGACCCGGTTATCCCTCACCTTGGCGGTCATCCTGTTTGAGCTCACAGGCAGTCTCGACTATGTGCTCCCGTTCTCTCTGGCCATCCTCGTGGCCAAGTGGACGTCGGACTTTATCGAACCAGTCAGCATCTACGTGAGTACTGGAATCAAAGAGGATGATGATGATGGACGTAGCTTCGGCCGTGGCTGACCCTGACCAAACCAGGATCTCTTGACGGAGCTGAACTCGTATCCCTTCCTCAACAACAAGCACAAGCCCATCTTCACATCTGAACTGGCGGATATTGTTCCTCGTGTGCGGCGCGAGAGGGTGATTGACATCACGAACTCCCCGCTGGTCTCGGCGGCGAGCCTCCGGCGGAAGCTCGAGCGGCTCCACGAGGCGGGCGAGATCGACGGTGGCCTCCCTATTCTGCGGCACGGGATCCTGGTGGGCCTGATCCCGGCACCGGACCTAGAGTTCGCCCTCGACCAGCTCACCGATGAGAGCTCGGACCTCTGCCTGATGGCCAAGGTGCCGTCCATCGATGACTCGGATGACGGGAGCGTCGAACCCACCGATTTCACGAGATATATCGACCCCGTAAGACTCACTCACTCATTACCTTTTGCTGCATTGGTTTCTCTTTTCTTTTCTTTTTTTTTTTTTTTTTTTTTTTGTTTTTTGTTTAAAGGGGGAAAAGAAACCTCTTCTATTGGTCGTGTGGTCTCTAACCTATCTGAAACACAGGCGCCCGTGGCCCTCGATATACACTCGCCCATGGACCTCGTCTACGAATGTTTTGTGAAACTTGGTCTGCGGTACATCTGCGTCCTCCGCGAGGGCAAGTACGCTGGCATGACGCATAAGAAGACGTTTGTCAAGTACATGAGGGAGTTGGAGCATAAAGAGACCTCCTAGTTACAAGATGTTTGGCAGAGAGCCATCTCACAAGGTAGAGTGGTGGAGGTGTTTTTTTTTTTCCTTTCTTTTTTCTGTATTTGTTACTTTGTGTATGTGTGTGTGGGTGTGTTTGTGTGCATATCTCATTTCCCCTTTGTTTTCGGACTTCTCATTGCATGTCTCCTGGGGTAAAGGTTGGGCGGTCAACAGCATTTTCCTCGATTAGATTTGGATCTTGGTATTTATTTTATATATGCTCTCACATCTAGGAAACCAGGTTGTGACTGGTCAGCAAAAAGAAAGAAGAAAACAATCAAAAAAAAATGAACATGGGCGGCGGATCTGATCCACGACACATCAAGAGATTAAAAATCAACGCCCCAGTAATTTTTTATTATTATGTCTTTTGCTTCTTGACGTGCCGGTCCATGGGCCCTTTTACCCGCTTGTTCCCGTTCTTATCATCCTCGTCCTCGTCCCCCTCATCATGATTCCCAGCAGCATGATCGGCCTCGGCCCCGTCATCACTCTCCCCAATGGCGGCCCCTTCCATCTCCTCATCATCCCCACCGCCCTCGAACAGGCTCTTGTAAGTCCCGTCCAGGACCTCCCTGTCGTTGCCGTGCAGGCCCACCTGATACGCCTTCTTCAGGCTCGCGATACAGATCTTCCTCCTCTCGGCAAAGTCAAACATGGGCTTGGGGTATGTCCCCTCGCCCAGCTCCTTGCCCACGCCCGGGAAATCCACCAGGCGCACGCCCGCCCTCTTCTGGTCGGGCAGCGGGGCCTTCCAGGGCTCATAGATGTACCTGGCCGGCAGGTCCTTCAGCTCGGGCACCCAGCGCCGCACAAAGGCGCCCTCCCTGTCCCACTTTTGCCCGAAGCTGACGGGGCTGTAGCAGCGGTAGTACTGGGCGAA
This sequence comes from Cryphonectria carpinicola, assembly GCA_014849955.1. Classification (NCBI taxonomy): domain Eukaryota; kingdom Fungi; phylum Ascomycota; class Sordariomycetes; order Diaporthales; family Cryphonectriaceae; genus Cryphonectria; species Cryphonectria carpinicola. The sequence continues at coordinate 7,908 of JACWRQ010000543.1, read as the reverse complement.
GAAGGCGGTGCAGCTGAGCCACTGCCAGTTGCCGGCGTTGCAGGCGGGCTCGTGGTCCAGGAGGAGCTCGGCAAAGACGTCGGCGCCGCGCTCCCAGTGGACGTAGCAGCCGCCGCGGGTCAGGAAGCAGGCGACCGAGTGGCGGCCCAGGTGGTGGATCCAGCCGTCGTGCAGGAGCTGGCGCATCAGCGCGTCGATCCAGGGGAACCCTGTGGTCCCCGCGGCCCAGCGGCGGAACCACTCGTCGGCCTGTCTGGAGTCGACTTCGTATTCGCCTTGCACCGTGATCTTCTCTGGACCACCACCACCAACGTCGTCGTCGTCGTTGTCGTCTTCATCGTTACTCTTCTTCTTCTTCTTCTTCTCCTTCTTCTTCTTTTGCTCATTGTTGTTCTCCTCCATCTTGGACGGGAGGTGCCACGGCACAAACCTCACCTGCGGGTTATACATGGTCTGCACCATGGCCTGCCCCAGCGCGGCCTGGCAGGCAAAGTACATATCCCGAAACAAGAGCTGCCCCGTCAGGCTCTCCGGCGGGCCCGACGCGCCCTTGCCAAACTTCTCACACGCCTCGGCGGCGCGGTGGTAGAACAGCCGCGGCGAGAGCGCCCCAAAGTGCAGGGCCGGGCTGAGCAGCGTGGTGCTGGCCGCGGCGGCGTGCGGGGGGGAGCCGAGCTGCGCGGGGCTGGTCTGCGGCTTGCGGAAGGTGGCGGCGCCGCGCACATCCCGCATCACCTCGTCGAGCCTCCGCAGGGCCACGGTCTCGCCGCCGCGGTGCGGGGTCGTGGCCGCCGGGAACCCGAGCTCCTCGAGGGTCTCGACGGCAAAGTCGCCGCGGGGGCCGGCGAGGCGGGTGTAGCCCTTGTCCCCCTCGAGCGCGCGCCACCGGGCGTTGAGGTCTGGGCCGGCGGGGGGCCGTGGTTGGTGGCTGTTGTGGAGCTCGAGCTCGTCGAGGGCCATGTCGCCCGGGTCGGGCAGGGTCTGGGGCGCGTCGAGCGGCGCGGGCACGGGGCCGATCCTGTGGCCTGCGGCCTGCAGCTGGGTGATGCTCATGGTGGGCCTCCCACCGTTGGCGCGGACGAGCTCGTCCGGGTCCCACAGGGTGCGGCCGGGGCGGGTGAGGACCTCGACGCCGGCGCGCCTCGCGCACTCGGCCACGGCGCGGTCGCGGTCGCGGGCGTAGGGGTCTGTGTCGCGCTCGTAGACGAGGTGGGTGACCCCCCAGGCCCGGAAGAGGCGCGGGAACAGGGTCTGGGGCGCCTCGCGGAGGACAAAGAGCTTGGACCTGGGGTTGAGCCTTGTGAGGGAGGCCGAGAGGTCGTTCTGGCAGTCGAGGAGGTACTGCCACCTGTTGGGCCCGCCCTTGGCCCGGTAGACATAGTGAGGGTCCCAGGTGAAGATGGGCCAGAGGCACTCTGGGTTTAGGTCCAGTGCTGCCTCGAGGGCTGGGGAGTCGTGGAGCCTGAGGTCGGTCCTGAACCCTTTTGGAGAGGGGGAAGTGTGAGTTGAGTAAGTACTTAAGACATTTGAGGGAGAGGAGAACTTACAGTAGATGACTCTAGCGGGTTTGCCCATGATGAGTGAGGAAGGATGAGATATATAGTTATATTTCTTTATTGTTATTATTTTTTTAACGATTGCACCTTGTCAACGATTGATAAACTGAGCAGGATGACAGCAAACGGTGACATGTCAGGTCTGCGAAAAGTGAAGAAAAAGAAAAAGAAAAAGAAAAGAAAGGAAAAAAAGCTTCAAGACAGTTCGACCTGAATGAAGCCTTTCTCCCCAAAGGGCCCTCTGTTCCGTTGTCCATGATGTCAAGACTCGAAACAGGAGAAGATCCCTGTCAGTCAAACTCTCTTAAGCCTCGAGATCTGTTGGAGATATTTGAGTTGATAATTATATCTGGGGGGGATTTTTTTTAACACTGCCATTATGGCAGGGACCAGACTTTGTTCTCCCTCAAGAGATGTCAGTCTTTTTCTCCTCAAAGAGTAGTATGGCTCCTCAAGGTTGTTGACTCGATTGGAGGAAGAGAGGTAAAAAAGGAGGACTTCAGAGCATGGAAAGAAGAGTTTAAAAATTCATCACTGACGCTTAGACTCCCGAGCAAATCTCCACGCGGGCCGTGCCGGTGCCGGGTCTAAACATTGAAAAACGGATCCTATTCTGGAGCCGTGATCTTCTTTTTAGACTATGCAGGTGAATAGCAGCATAGTTCCAGATATCTCTATATCCCAAGAGGAAAATCCGGACCATCTATCCAGCTGCGACTGCGATGGCTGCTACACCCACCATCTTCCCCTCACGCCTCCTTGTGCTGCCCATGCTTGGCCCACTCCCGCAGGACATTCTTGCGGATCTTGCCGGTACTGGTCTTGGGCAGCTCCTCGAGGACCTCGACCTCCCTCGGGACCATAAACCTCGAGATCTGGCTCTGCTGCCTGGCCCAGTCCACAATGTCCTTCCCTGCCACGGACTTGCCCTGCTTGATGGTCACGTAGGCCTTTGGGCGCTCGCCCCAGTGGGAGTCTGCGACGGCCACCACGCCCGCCTCGAGGATGTCTGGGTGCTTGACGAGGGCGCTCTCGAGGGCCACCGAGGAGATGTTCTCACCGCCTGGTAAGTACTATACATTAGCAGGTCGTATGTATATACAAAGAGAGAGAGAGAGAGAGAGAGAAAAGTACAAAAGACGTGTTGCATACCAGAGATAATAATGTCCTTGGCCCTGTCCAGAATCTGTATGCTGCCGTCCGGATGAGAGACGGCCAGGTCGCCCGAGTGCAGACCCCCGCCGGCAAACAGCTTCCTCGTCGCCTCAGGGTCCTTAAAGTACCCCTTGGCACAGATGTTCCCAAAGAAGACAATCTCGCCAATCTCCTGCCCATCCCTGGCGACGTCCACGAGCACCCCCTCAGGCTGGTCCGTCTTGACTACGCGCACGGGCAGGCTGGTGACGAACCCGTGTCCCTGGCGCGCCATGCGGCTGTACTTCTCCTTGGGGTCGAGGTCGTCCCACTCGGGCATGATGTAGCCCTTGGTGATGGGGCCGTAAGTCTCGGTCATGCCGTAGACGTGCACGGGCTGCAGGTTGAGGCTGGTCATCTGCTCAAACAGGTGGCCCGTGGGCGGGGACGCGGCCACGGTGACCTGGCAAGGGTGTTTGAGCCGCTCGGCGTGGGGATCGGCGCAGAGAAGGGTGTTGACTGTGGGCGCCGCGTTGAAATGTGTTACTTTTTCCTCTTTTAGGAGGCGCCATAGCAGGGGGTAGTCGATCTTGCGCAGACAGATGTTGGTGCCCCTGACGGCGACGGTGGACCAGGGAAATGTCCAGCCCATGGCGTGGAACCTGTGAGGACAATTAATCAATCAATCATATGTGAGTGAGAACTGAATGCGTTGCCCCAGAGAATAAGACGATCTCTCATATGGTTTTTGTTTTTGTTTTTGTTTTTGTTTTTGTTTTTTTTTGGGGGGGGGGGTTTGAAAGAAGAAAAGAAGAATCAAGTAAAATTTAGATAATAAAAAAAAAAAGAGGAGGGTGGTTGTCACACACTTACATGGGCAGAGTCCACAGGTACTTGCAGCGCCCCTCTCGCACGTTCAGGCCGCTCTCGATCACGTTACCCATGGCGGCGAGGTATGCGCCGCGGTGCGTATACACCACACCTTTTGGCCGGGAGGTGGTGCCGGAGGTGAAGGGGATCGCCAGCATGTCGTCCTCGTCCTCGGCCTGCGCCTCGAGGTCGGCCCAGCCCCTGCTCCCTGCGTTTCGGTCGTAGGTCAGGCCCTCCAGGATGATCTCGTCAAAGGGGCCACAGAGCTCTCCTTCTGTGGCATCGGTATCCTACATGGGGAATCAGTCAGTCCGTCAGTCAGTCAGTCAGTCATTTCATCCCGAGTGTACTGATCCACCAAACACACAATAGACTGACCGTATCCACGACGATCTTGACGCCTGGGTTCGCCTTCCTGAAGGGGGCCAGCAGCCCCTCAAACTCCCAGTCGGCCAGGATGATGTCCACCTCTGCAAAGGCAAAGATGTAGCTGACGTCGTCCTCCCTGAGGCGGTAGTTCACGGGGACGAGGACGGCGCCGGCGGCGGCGACGCCATAGATGCTCTCGAGGAAGGCCGGGGTGTTTGTCATGAGCACGCCGACCCTCCTGTGGCCGTGGGTCTTGAGGTAGTAGGCGAGGCCGCGGGCGCGGTCGGCAAACTCCTCGTAGGTGCGGCGGAGGGTGGCACCGTTGGTGGTGATGTGGATGATGGCCTCGGCGCGGGGTTCGATGGCTGCGGCGCGGGGGAGGAAGAAGGTGGGAGAGAGGGTGTGGATGTGATGGGTGTGGAGGTATGTCTGTCCTGCCCTGGTGGAGGTGGTGGTGGGTGGTGGTGAAGAGGAGGAGGAGGAGGAGGAGGAGGAGGAGGAGGACCACAGGTGCCCGAGGACATTCCTCAGGCGAGACGCAGGATCCGACATTTCTAGATATCCTGAATGAACCAGCTGCAGCTCAGAAAAGATGGACGTCTCCCAGGGTAGGTGAGAATTGTTATGAGGTCGAGAAGGAGGAGGAGAAGAAGAAGAAGAAGGAAGAGTAATGTCGATATGTTGATGTTGGCTTCAAGGACAACCGACCAACCTCACCTACTCCATTCAGAATAGTGAAAAGTCACGGACAAGGAGGGGGGGGGGGGAGAAAAAAAAAGAAAGAAGAAAAGGACAAGGCGCTCTCGAGAATTCCAATCGATAAAACTTATATTATTATACCCCCATCTTCGGCAAACGGATGCAGTCATAAGAATAATAAATGGATAGAAGGAGAAAAGAGAGAAGAGAAGAGAGGGAAAAAAAAGAACGAGGTTGCTTGACGGTCTGACGGAGGAAGGCGGCCACCTGCAGTGACGGGCCAGGGGAGGAACGACACGACACGACACAACACGACCCCTCTTTCTGGTCTCTTGTCTCCAAATCCCGAATATCTTCTCCAATTGTCCCCCCCCCCCCCCCCAAAACCAGCCTTCCCCGCACTCTTTTCCCCCCTCCCCCCTCCCCCCTCCCCCCCACACTGCTCCTGTGCCTTTACCCCAATTAGAGGATTTCCCCCCCCCTCACAGAAGCTTCCCCTCTCCAATATTGATCCCCAAACCGTCCAGACACTGTAGCATGGTGAGAAATCGGGAAGAAGGACAGCTACGCTGTAGAGAGTTTCATGGTCATCAACATGACTTGGCTTCATCATTTTATTTATTTGGGAGACAGGCAAGTAACTAAGTAAGTACGTATAGATAGCGACAGTTCTGACAATTTTATAGACACAAGGTGAACAGAGTAACCATATCTTGATCCTCGAAAGAAAAAGAAAGAAAAGAAAAGAAGAAAAAAAGGAAGAAAAAAAAACATACCTATATCAGCCCAACATCCCATGATGGAATATTGGAACTTGAGAAAAGAAAAAAGAAAATACACACACAAACACACACAGACAAATATAGAAAGGTCATATCGTCCGTCCCTCCAAAGTCCCGCCAAAGGTTAATGCTCCTTCATCCTTCCAGCTCCCCCCCCCCCTTCCTCTCTCCCTCCCTCTCTCCCCCTCCCTCTCCATCTTCACCTTCATCTTCACCTTCGAAGCCCGAAAACCCAGGCAACCCAGGACCACAAGTAAGAGGACCAACCATATAGTCAGCTTTTCTTGATGAGGCTATCAAACAGCGGCTTGAGGCTCTTGGCGCTCTTCTTGGGGTATCGCTTCTGGTCGTTTTCATACTCGACAAACGTGACACCAACTGTGTAAAGACCAAGGTCAGTAAAAGAGAAAGGGGACAAGAAAAAGGAAGGAAGGGAAAGGAAAGAAAGAAAAAGACTCACATCTTGTCTCATAGCCCTCGGCCCACTCAAAATTGTCCATCAGCGACCAGGCCATGTACCCGCGCACGTTGACGCCGTCCTCCTGCGCGGCCTGCGCCATGGCCCGGACATAGCCGTCAAAGTAGGCCACCCGGAAGTCGTCCTCGACGATCTGCTCCAGCTGCATGTCGTTCTCGCCCTTGAGGCTGGTGCCGTTCTCGGTGATGTAGATCTTGGGGAACCCGTACCGCCTCGACAGCCAGACCAGCAGCCCGCGGAACCCCTGCGGGTTGGGCCGCAGCCAGAAGCTCTGGGTCTCGGGACCGATGCACTCTCCGCTCTTGCTGTAGAAGAGGGTCTCGAGGTTGCCCAGGAAGTCGTCCGCCGCCGGCTCCGTCTTCTTGTGCCGGATGTAGTTGGCCGTGTAGTGGTTCATGCCGTAGAAGTCGTTGCTCCCCTTGACCAGCGCCACCTCCTCGTCCGTCCACGTGGGCAGCCTGTCGCCGAGCTGCCTGCGCATCGAGTCCGGGTACCGCCCAAAGTAGATGGGGTCCGCGAACCAGCTGATGGCGAACTCGATCTTGCGCTCGCTGGCCTCGACGTCGGCCGGGTCCTCGGGGTCCCACGGGTAGGTCGCGTCGCCGTTGAGCGTGATGCCGATCTCGCCCCCGTCGCGCGCCTGGAAGCCCTCGCGGTACGCCCTCACCGCCCGCCCGTGCGCCACCAGGAGGTTGTGCCCCACCAGCCACGGCTCGCGCGACGAGTCGCCCTCGGCCGACTTGCTCCGGTCGCTGCACCGCCCGGGCGCGAAGTAGCCCGTCGAGTACCCCAGGATGGAGCTGCACCACGGCTCGTTGAAGGTGATCCAGTGCCGGCACCGCGGGATCCCCTCAAACACCACCCGGGCGTATCGCTCAAAGTCCAGGGGGAACTCGGTGCGGTGCAGCAGCCCGCCGTACCGCCGGTCCAGCTCGTCGGGCAGGTCCCAGTGGTACAGCGTGATGAAGGGCTCGATGCCCGCCGCGATCAGGTCGTCCGTGAACCGGCGGTAGTGGTCCAGCCCCTTCTGGTTGACCGGGTCGTCGCGCCCGCCCAGCGGGATGATGCGCGACCAGGACAGCGAGAAGCGGTACGCCGTGGCCCCGAGTGACTTGAGCAGCGCAATGTCCTCGGCCGTGCGGTTGTAGCTGTCACAGGCCACGGCCCCGCTGGACCCGTCCGCGATCTTGCCCGGGATCGCGCAGAAGGTGTCCCAGATGGAGGGGCCGCGGCCGTCCTTGTCGGTAGAGCCTTCGACCTGGTAGCTGGAGAGGAGGCCGGGTGAGGGGGGCGGGGGGCATTTGTCAGGTCCATGGTATGACTGGTGGAGGTGTGTGGGTGGAGGGAGGCCAGTGTAAAGAAAGGAAGCAGAAGACGAGGAGGAGGACGAGGACTCACGACGCCGTGGCAAACCCCCACTTGAAATCTGATGGTAGAGACATGGTAGGTGACAAATCTGTTCTTTGAGGACCGTTCAGGTGTTGTCGTCGTGCCAATATATATATATATATCTATATATATCTATATATATATACAGATATATAGATATATAGGGTGAATGTATGGAGAGTCTGTCTAGGGTTAGGGTTGAGTGCTCAAGTGTTGAAGGAGGAAGACGACGACCAGAAGGAATTTCCTAGTGTATCTAGAATATCTGTAGACGAGTCTATTTTTCTCAAGAATAGAGAAAACCCTTTACTGGTCAAGAAGCAGGGCAGGGAGAAGAAACAATATAGCAGAGAGAAGAGGTTCTGGTTCAAAAGCTTTCCAATGGGAACACAGGAAAACAAACATACCTATATATATACACACACACTCAAACAAGAGAGGGAGATCCCAAATATAAATATAAAATCAAACCAAAAAATACAGTATCAAGCACTGAGAGAGAGAGAGAGAGAGAGAGAGAGAGAGCAAAAACAAAAAACAAAAAAAAAAGGAAGGGGAAAATCAGCGGGGGGAGGGGGGAAAAGGGGGCCAGTAGACTGGGGGGGGGGGGGGGGGGGAGAGTGGGGCGGGG
>JACWRQ010000542.1:0-15739 GCA_014849955.1 Cryphonectria carpinicola | reverse complement strand
GAGACTAAGATTGGGAAGAAGAAAGGGGAGATGGGGCTGAGGGTTTCCTATTCAAAAAATTACCCCCTCCCCCCCCCCCCCCCCCAAAAAAAAAAAGAAAGTATGGTACACAACTGGTCGTCGACAGAAAGGATGCTGCCACCACGACATCTCATTTCATGGACAGGATTGGCGTTATTGGGAAGGGGTGTGTATGATCTGGAATTATGACTTGATGGGATCGTGTGGCAATGGAATGGCAGTGGATTGCATGATAACGGAATGGCGTTGCGAGGTTACCCTCTGTTACCTATACCAGGCAGGCTGTATCAAAGATTGATCCTCTACTGAGAGCACCCACGATGTTGCCCTGTGTTTTCCCGTTTCCACAGGGAGGTTTGGCACCAGATGAGAGAGGCATTGGAATCACTGAATCAGGTTGCAGCTGGGAAAGTTGCAAGCTGGCCAATATGTGATTGATTGACTGCTCTTTAAATCTGTCCTTCACAACATCGCCAACCATGCATAGCCTTAAAGTGAAACACCTGGACTACAAAGCACATAATTACATGTCTCTGGAACTGTCTGTGGATAATGATTAGCATTACACTTTCAGCCATGATCAGTGTGCAATCAGCTCCTGGGGTCAAGTAAAGGCTTGAGGGTTTTGAGTATGTCAACCACTTCATCATCGACAAGTACTTGATTGTTGTATATAAGTCTGGTGGTGTTCATAGGTAATCAACATGTCTCTCTTGCTCTCCTCCCTGTACTATGTGTGTGTGGGTGTGTGTAAACACCATAATGTTCATACAAGTAACAATGCCTTTGTGGTAAATCCTTTGCAAGAAGACAATGTCACCTGTCTGGAAAAGTACTAACATGCTTGCTGTAATCCTTTACTTTTACACAAACCCATTGTGAATTTTCACTGAAGGCCCTTTGTTGACCCAAAACCAGACAACAGGTTTGGACCTTGACAGTGCCTCCTTGGGACGAGTAGGTGTAGAATATATGACTGCAGGATGCACCACATGGCTTGGTGGTTTTCTTTCCTCTCGCTTCCTACACTGGAAGGAAGACATTCACACCAATACAAGTCTTGACCCAAAGCACAACTTTGTCTCCAGAACATATACACGCACAAACTCTCTCTCTCAACAAAACAAACACACCAACAAGATCAACCATGCTAGTACCCAGTATGGTGCACTTGCTCACACCCCTTCTCGGGGTCCTCCTCCTCTCCTCCTCCTTCCGTCTTGCCCACTGTATTCCTGTCCGAGGCGACCTGGTGTCGACCCCAGGTAAGTTACAGCCAGAAGCTGATGTTTCTGTAAGCACTCGCCCCACCACCAACACTGTCGACGTTCTCCACAACCACAGGGCTAAGGCGAGTGTCTCTTCCAGCTCTGCCAACCCCAATGTAGCCATCACCATCCACAACACCGTCTCTTCCGGCAAGAACCTATACATCTACATCACCGGTGACGTGGACACGTCAGGGTCGCAGTCGATGCTGCAGACCAACGGTCAGTGGCTCACCCTCAACGCTGGAGGCTCGCCCACCCCGGTCAACGTCACAGGAGACGTCGGCTTCCTCGCCGAGCACGGCCAGGCCACCACGCTCATCCTGCCCAGCTACGTCAGCTCGGCGCGCATGTACGCCTTCGAGGGCGCGCAGATGGAGTGGCAGATGGTCGGGGCGGCCAGCGGCATCACCACCGTCGTGCAGCCCGTGGTCACCGACCCGGGCACGCTGGCCTACGACACGCGCTGGGGCTTCATCGAGCTCACGAGCGGCGAGGACGAGTTCTTTGTCAACCTCTCCTTTGTGGACTTTGTCGCCCTGGCCTTTGGCATCGCAGTTTCTGACGAGAGCGGCGGAAACCACACCGTCCCAGGCCTCATGAGCACGCTCCCCAGCTCAGCCCCCACCATCACCACCGCAGCCACGCCCGCCGAGAACATCTGCGCCGGCCTCAAGAAACAGGCCGAGAAGGACGGCAACAGGTGGGGCGAGCTGTGCATCTACGGTGCCGGCGACGGCGGCGACGACGACGACGACAACAACAACAACACCAGCAGCACCCTCCTCCGCGTCCTCTCGCCCCAGGACGGCGCCGAGCAGCACATCGCCTTCGCCAGCGACGATTACTACGAGCCCTACATCACCAAGGTCTGGCAGCACTACGCCAGCCAGCCGCTCTACGTGGACACGCAGCAGGCGGGCCTCGGCACCATCAACGACACCCTCGTCTCGTGCCAGGTCGACACCGCGACGGACGACGCCCTGGTCTGCACGGGCACGGCGGTGCGCATGCCGCGGCCCACGACGGCGGACATCTGGGGCTGCAACAGCGGCGCCTTTGCCATCAACGCCACGGCCGACGCCGCCTTCAAGGCCATCGTGCCGCGGGTGTGCGCCGCCTTCACGCGCTCCACCCTGCTCGTCGAGGGCGGGCACGTGCAGCCCGGCCCGCCGGCGGCCCAGTTCTACGGGGGCGCCGACGACGACGACGTCGTCATCACCAACCACTACGCGCGGGTCGTCCACGCCCACGAGGCGGTGGGCGGGTATGCTTTTGCCTATGATGATGTGGCCGTCGGGTCGCAGGATCCCGAGGGGGCGGTCCAGGTGAGCAGCGCAAAGAACCTGGGGGTCTACATTGGTGGTTGAGAGAGGTTTTGTAAAAGGAAGAAGAAGAAGAGAGAGAGAGGGAGAGAGAGAGAGAGATAGAGAGAGAAATAGAGAGAAACGGGCCGAGCCTAGTGCAGGGCACTTTTAGATGATGGGGGAAGATGGCCCAATTTCCTCTCAAAGCTCCCCGCCCTCTCCTTTGCTCGTAGTAGACCTAAATACATGGGATCTGACCCCCCCAATAATAATGATAATAACAATAACAATAACAATAATACGAATATATGAGACAGAGACACTTGTGATTCCTACCTTTTGACTGAATGTTTTAAATATGTATATTTAAGTAGATGTAGTGTGTAGAGAGTATGAGCTGAACTGTGCGAGGGCCTTGAAGGGGAAGTACGGCAGGAGTCTTGGCCGAGGGGCTTGGTATTATACTGTTTGTTGTTCTTTATATTTCCCAGCTTAATAAAAAAATAGGACGATATAGATCTAGTATGGCCCCAGGCCAGCTACGCTTTGGGCTGTTGCTTTCCAACCTGACAAAAGCAGGTTGTATTACAGTTTAGACGCAGGTATCGAGGAGAGGAACACCATAAGCCTGCAGGATATCAAGTCTGGTGGTGGTAGCTGATGGTGATACGTCGATGCAGGTTCCACGTTCCCCCCATCCATATCAGCACAGGTGCGCATCTTACTTCGCCAATTATCCATTGCAAGCCTCGAATGGTATCACAGTAGAACGAAAATAACCCCCCCCCCCCCCCCCACCCACAACACACACTATCCCCCAGAAGCTTGCTGCAGTCTTAACTTCCTGACGTGGCACCTCGTGGAGTGGATAATGGCCCGGCCAGCTCTACTCTTCCCTGACGCTGACTTTCTCCTTCTCGGACACCACGGCCAATCCGTCCTGGCGTGCGCGAACAACACCCTACCCCCCCCCCCCCAAGAGAGGAGAAACGACGTGGCCTCAAGAGTCCTCCTTGCACATGCATCATACTTTCTCCGCTGAGACTCGGGATAACGGAACGGCACCAACCTCCTCCTCGTCCTCCTCCTCCTCCTCCGTCGTGGTGACGTGGAAAGTCTAAAAATCCTATTTCTCCTCCCCCCCCCCTCTCTTAACCGTCGTGTGTCGAGAGCACGCATACTGCCGTGCTTAAGTACCGGGGAAGCACGACAAGCCCCCCCCCCCAAGGTTTAATCAGGGACTATGCGACACCTGCGTCCTGGCGAAAAGCAAGACGAAGGCGCCGACTGGCCGGAGCCGGGGATTACGATCTCCCCAGCTGGCGTGCCGCCCGACCGAGAGGGAGAGAGAGGGGGAGAGAGGGACAGAGAGAGAGAGAGAGAGAGAGAGAGAGAGTGTGTGTGTGTGTGTGTGGATGGTCCACATGGTCGGGGGGTGAATTCGCCAGAGCTTCTCTTGGTTTCTCTCTTTCCCTTGTCGGTCTCAGGCCTTTTTTTGATTTTTGATTTTTGATTTTTAATTTTTTTTCTTATGTTTTAGGTACCTGTCCATGTTTAGTGATTGATGATTAGTGACGAGGGTAGGTAGAGAGATAGGAGACCCCCTCCCCCTCCCTCCAAAAGCAAAAGTAAGTCTAGAACCTCCCCCCCCCCCGGCCCTCTTCTTCCAACAGCCGATCGACCGCGGTTAACACGGCAAGAAGAAGAGGCGTATTTACGGCGAGTCACGAGTGTGTGTGTGTGTGTGTGTGTGTGTGTGATTTGACTGACTGATTAGGGATGAGAAGTGGCGGTGGAGATTTTTGGTTTAGTGGAATATCAAAAGGGAAAAGAAAGTTTTTCACTTTGTTCTATTGAAAAAAAGAAGCGCCAAAAGAAAACCCGGCCGGTGGTGGTGGTTGGTTGGTTGGTTGGTGATTTGTTGTTGTCGTTGTTGGCCAGGCCATCTGGTGCCGTGTTCCGTGCCGAGTCGCGCGCGCCTGTGTGCCAATAAACCGGGGAGACAAGTGGGCATGGACAGGGTGCAATGTCATGTTGCAAGGCTCTGCTCTCTTGAGCTTTCTTCCCCCCTCTCTCATGTCGTAGGTGGAGTGGTGGGAGAGGAGCAAGAAGAAGGAGGAGAAGGAGGAGAACAGACGATGTCGACCCCCTCCTTCTACCCATCCTGCTGCAGGCTGTTTAGTAGATCGCCCACATAATCTTCCCAAGACGGGACTGCACGGGGGAAACAAGCCGACGTCGCAGAGAAAGTCACAGTAACTTGAATCACATTCATGCTGACCAGATCATCCATGAGACGATTTCCTGTCTCCTCCCTCCCCATCCCCGTGCGTACTAACCAAGTGTAGAGTAACCAGGAAGAGAAAGAAAAGAAAAAAAAAACAACCAAAAGAAGCAACAACCTACGTCCAAGAGTTGTAGATCACACGCGAGACAAGGTCCGAGCATTGCCAAGTCTGAAACGCAGAAGCCAACACCTGTCACTGTTGCTTGGCGTGGGTCTTCCCGTTGTGCATGGATCCCCATCCCCCTCCTCCGATAGTGTGTTCCTTTCTTCTCTTCTCTTGTTGTCTTTGTTTTTTGTCTTTGTGTTGTAGAGACGGAAGGGGGATCCTGCCTTTGTTTGTGTGGGAGAATTTGTATGAGACATTGGACGATGTCGAGCAGCTCCTCCCATGTGGCAAAGCGTATACGGGCGGCGCGTGAGCAGCAGCAAGAGGGCGCATTATGCCATGATGAGCACATTGGCCAGGCATCTTTTTTTTCTTCTTCTTCTTCTTCTTCCCGCTCCAGGTCCGTTGGTCAGTACACCAACCACCACATCGTACACACACGCGGAAACACCATCGGGCCAAGACAGATCCGCCAGGCTTGGCGATGGTCCCGACAGGTTGGTAGCAAACCTGTTCGTTCTCGCCAGCCATATTTTGTCTGTTGGTTCTCCCCCCCCCCCCCCCTTCTCTTTCTCTCTCTCTCTCTCTCTCTCTCTCTCTCTCTCTCAGGTCAGTCATATTTTTCACTGTTAGTACGGTACCCCGCTCGGAATGATGACCGAAAAAATGGATTTCCCACTCACTGTCTGGGGAGGAAACCGTGCATGTTGCCATTGTATTGCATTATAACGTCCGCCCAAGCAAAATAGAAAGAAAAAAAAGGAGACAGACCAAGACCAGGCAGGCCAATCTTTTTTCTCCGAGTGGCTACAGTACGAACAAGGTCAGTCGGTCCGTCTCTCTCTCTCTCTCTCTGCTCTCCCACACACCATCCTTTCACCCGCCTACCACACCCTCCGGGGAACCGGCTGGTGAGGGCTTTTGGAATCCGGCTCGCTACCAGCGTAAGTGCTATCTTTCTCCTGCTGTTAGTTTACTTGTTCCTTTTTTTTCCCCCTTCTTTTTCTTTCTTTCTTTTCCTTCTTTTTCTTTTCTTTTTCTTTTCTTTCTCTTTTCGTTTGCGCGCAAGAAGAAGATATTAAAAAAAAAAAAAAAGGAAAGAAAAAAGAAAGAAATAATAAGGGAAGGTAAGCAAGGGCTACACCCTACTACCCATAGTATGATCCAAAGAGTCGAGGGGGCGTGAATATGCATAATCCCCGGCTGACCTCCTCCCCCTCCTCCTCCTCCTCCGCATCTGCTGTGTTACCATCGGGGTGGTCTGAAGGGGTCCAGACCGATGCCTCTGATACTCGTCTAGCGGCAGCCAACCCTCGCCGCCGTGGTACATGACGGGAACCGGTGACCCAAGAAGAAGAAAAAAAATGAGACGAGTATCGATGGTTCAAAGCTTAGAGGTCTTCTTTCTGGTTGAGAATCCTGATGATGTGCTTTATGCTGGTGGTACGCGCAATAATAGTACTTGAGAGACGGGGGCCTCGGCAACGTCAGATCACTTTCACAAAGGTCGTGACGCAGCAACGACAAGCCAATTTTTTTATTTTTTTATTTTTTGGATGACACCCTCTCTCAGTAAGAAGGAGAAGGACGAGGACGGGGAGGGAGAGGTGGGAAAACTTTCCCTGCTGGCAAGACTGACTCGCAGGGTACCTGGCCGGCCTGGGTGCGTAGCTGTATACCGCGGATGATGTGTGAGGGGTCCAAGACAACATGATGCCTGAGATCTCGGGTCTGGTGGCGCCGATTGGATGAGAGCTAGCTAGCATTTTAGGTTTTTGGGGTGGGTGTGCCGTGCGTGCTGTGCTGCGCTGCGCTGTGCTGCGCTGTGCTGTATTGCAATTATTTGTTGCCTCTTGCTGGTTTTTTGTCTGTGCAGTTTTCCCAGACGGAAAAGACGGGAAGGTTATTTTGCTGGTGTAACCCACGCAGGGGAGCCTCTTGTGGTTAGGCTCTGTCACGCTGCTGGTGCTGTAGCCTACCACGGAGTGCTGCTTATGGGGCCCCAATGGGTTTATTATGGCAGGGTGCATGGGTTACTGACCACCGGGTGTGGGTTGCAGTCTAACTTTGATCGAGCCCTCTCCTCCCTGGGCCGTCCTTGCAAGCGCTGTCTTTGCTGCTGCTGCTGCTACCTACTACAGCAGTACAAGTACAGTACGTACCGTCGGTGGCCCCACCCACACGTGTGCCCCGCCCAAGTGTCCCCTCCCCCCCGTTCTCTCCCTCTAGGCCCTCAATGCCCTACTCTCCCAGTTTCTTCCACCCCCCCGGGCGCCTGGTTCCCCCCCCCCAAGGAACCTTTTTCCTCATAAAGTCTTGGCAGGCGGCAGCCCTCGCTGGCCCTGAACGCCGGAACAATTGCACTGGTCTCCCCCTCGTCTCATCCTTCAATCTTCTTTGAACCTGCAAGTGAGCCTCAGCCGCCAAGGCCCATTCCTCTCTGTCTCTCTCTCTCTCTCTCTCTCTTTCTCTCTGTCTCTCCCTCTGTCTCTCCCTCCGTGTCTCTCTCTCTCTCTCTCTCTCTCTTGTGTCCAATTTAATAGGGGAAGAGGGGGAAAAACAGGAAAGGAAAAGAAAGAAAGAAAGAAAAGAAGAAGAGAAAAGAAGAAGAGAAAAGAAGGAGAGAAAAGAAGAAGAGAGGGGAAAAAAAATCAAAATTAATCGAGGAGTCTGAGGATTACTGGGCCAGGACAACCGTCGACAGATCACCATCTCTCTTTTTCCTCTCTCTCTCTCTCTCTTCCCTTGATTTCTCATCTCCCAACCCACCACCCTTTTGAACCTGCTGGCCATAAAGCAGAATTATCCCGTTATACCAGATCAAGCCAGAGCGTCAATTTTCGTCTTACCTTCATACGTACATACATACGTACACACCTATCGCTTATCCCGACCACCTGAACCCTTTTTCCCCCCTTCTTTTCCTTTTCCTTTCCCCCTTTTCTTTCAGGCCTTCTTATCACCTATCACCACCGCCGTCATCGTCAGCACTCAACCACCATCGCCATTCCTCCGAGAGTCTAGATGCAGTCGCGCCTCGAGCCTTGGGTCTCAGAACCCGCACAATGATCGTCTACAATGCTGGGCAATAGTACGTAACTTGAGAGGGGGGGGGTTTTTCTTCTTCTTCCCCCCCCCTTTTTTTTCTTCTTTTTTTTTATATCTTTTCTCTCTACCCACCTTGCCCAGGTGTCAAAAAAAGCTTGGGAGGCGCGCCCAGGCGGGACGACTGGACCACAGCACGTCACAGGTTCTTGGTGATCGTTCCCCCAGATTCTTGGCAGCCGCGCGACCGCCTTGGCAAGATCCAGCGCATCCAAAGACAATGCACATAGGACAAATCCTTTTTACTGCTCTCTTTTTTTTTTCCCCTTCTCCCACAAGATACAGACAGATAGATGCACAACACACGCACACGTACGGAGAGACGGGATACTGACTGCCGCTTTCTTGTTTCGCAGCCTACGTTGATGACATACAAAATGCAGTGTATGTCCGCCACCTTCTCCCCTTGTCGCCGTACTCCCCGAGTCTGCCCTCCTCCCTTTGTCTGTTTCGGGTGGCCAGCCCGCCGGCCATCTGTCGTGGTCGTGGTTGGGGGCCCTTTGGTTCTCGCTACGCGCTCCCATCCCTCGAATACACCGAGGTGCTTTGTGCTTCGTGTGCGATCAGCATGACGCCGACGCGAGCAGAGAGCCAGCCCCTCCCGCCCTGGCCAAGACACCACCACCAAATGCCACCCAACTCTTGACAAGACATTGCCCTCTGGTGTGTACTGAATCTGTCGCAGTCTTTTATTCAGCAATCCCGCCTGGTCCGGCGACCCTACTATCCCGTCGACCATCATCAGGAACATCACCGCTCTCTCCGTGAGTTACCCCCCCCCCCCTCTCTCTCTCTCCCTCTCATACATCGAGGAGAGTGTCCATTAATGCTGTGTGTAGAGCGACATTGCATACTCTGCTACTATAGGAGACAACGTGACGATTCTGGCCTCCAAGTATGCCTCGACCGAGAACGGCATCATACAGGGCTTGCTATACGTACCCTACCTGGACGAGAACGACCCCTGCCTGGAGATAGAGCCCGACTATGTCCCCAGGTCCGCCGTTCGCCAGGCCAACCTGCCCCCTTCCGACTACAACCTGATCGCCCTCGTGCCTTGGTACAGCCCGAACTGTACAAAGTCCTATCTGGCCTCTGTCTCGTCTGACCCTATCCGGGCCTTCCTCACCTACATGCCCAACAACAAATCCGACAGACCCCCAGACGCGGGCGACAGGCAGTGGGACCTACATGACAAAGGCGCCTGGCGGTCGACCAGCAAGTTTCCCGTGTACGCCCTCCCCGGAAGCGTCGGCGCCGCGATGATGACCGAGCTGAGCCTGTACTCTGGCAATGTCAGCTCGGTGCCCTACGGCGACAACATCACTGCCCTGTATAGCCCGGGCGACAATGACTACGTGCGCATATGGTCAGAGATCTACGTCGCGACCCCGAGCACGCTGCCGACCATATGGGTCTTCATATGCGTCTGCATCGGGGTCCTGCTCATCTTTGTCGCCCTCGTCTCCTGTCTGATGCACTACACCCAGCACAGGCGGCGGGTCTCTCTCCGGCAGCGGGTCATGTCCGGGGAGGTCAACCTGGAGGCCATGAACATCAAGAGGGTCAGGGTCCCCATCGAGCACGTCGAGAAGTTCCCCCTCTTCACCTACAACTACGAACCAAAGCCCACGAGCCCGCCGTCCTCGCCCATGTCGCCCGGCCTGCCAGAGCCCGTGCGCAACCGAGAGGACGGCAGCGAGAGGGCCGACCAGCCGAGGCCTCTGTCGGAGAAGGCCGTGTCCCCCAGCCAGGCGGCGAGGTCAACCATGACGGGGCTTACGATCAACAGCGTGTCGACCGACTACCAGCCGAGATGCATGATCTGTGAGGAGGACTACGAGAACCGCGTCACCGTCATACGGGAGCTGTCGTGCGGTCACATCTACCACCCGGAGTGCATCGACGAGTTCCTGAGCGAGAACAGCTCCCTGTGCCCGCAGTGCAAGGCATCTATGCTCCCCAAGGGGTACTGCCCCGAGATCACAAACGCCATGGTGCGGCGTGAGAGAGCCCTGCGGCGGCTGCGCGGCTCCATCACTGTAGAGGATGCAGAGATGGAGAGCCGACCGAGCAGGTGGAGGGGTAATCTCGGAAGAAGAAGCAAGCTGTTCCGTCCCAGCAGCAACAGCACGGCGAACGCCGTGTCAGAGATGCCATCCCGTCACAGCCCCACGGCAGAAACGCGTCTGCGGATGCGCGACCTGGCTGGTGTTGATTCAAGTGATGGCCAGAGCTGGGACGGACGACCGAGATGTCAGTCTCCAAACCCCCCCTCTCCCTCGTGCTTACTTTATTCACCTTTTACTGACGGGAAACAGGGCGGAAAATTACCACGACTATGTTTCCTGGCTTCCGATAATGTCTTCTTTTTCCCCACCTTTCACCTTTTTGCTCTGGTTGGATTCGATTCCAACGTTTTATTCTATTTTTTTGTTCCTTTTTTTTTTTTTTGTTCCCTCACAGAGCTGTGATCCAATGATACCCCAACGCAAATTCTTTATACAACGATTCTTTGGAAGGCATTTACTACGGCGTTCAGGGATTTATCAACATTGGGAAAGCAGCCAGTGGTGGCAGGTTTGGAAATGACGTGTACATTTTTATAAGGGGTTGCTTGCTATGCAATCACTTATTTTCAACCACAACAAAAAAAAAAGAAGAAAAAAAAAGCAAGACCTCGGAAGGGAAATTTAGCATATGTTCTGGACCGACAACGACGACGACGACGACGACGACGCATCTTGGGCGCAAGAGAGGGAAGGAGGGGGGGGGGAGGGGAAGTCAAAGATCTGACTTTTTCCCCTCCCTCCCTCAAAGCAAGAAAAGGGAAGAAAGGCATTTTTTTTGAGCAAAACTGGTATGGCGTCAGTCAAGGGGATCTTTCCTGGTAGATGTCCAAGACGTGTACGGTGTAGAGGGGATGGATGGATGGATACACGGCTCTACTACACGATATAGTAGCGCCTTGATGAATTGCAACAATCTTCAACCTCGCTTCAAAATTGTTTTTGAAATAAACCCTCCCCCCCCCTCTACCCGTTCCTGCTCGAAAGGAGGACGGGTTCCCCTCTGGTGAGATCTTGTTGCTGTCCGATAAGCTCTTGTATGACTGGGCTTTGGGGGCGCGACCCACGGTGACGTCGTGATGGCAAGTACAAGTAAGTGTATGTATTACTTGAAGTGCAGAAAAACGGGGAAAAGGAGAATTCAGTTATCCTTCTTCCCTTATAATATACCCTCCCCCTGGTCGACCTCAAAGGAGCATCCGTGGAGAAAGACATTGCCGACGCACAATCTTGCCTTGTTCACGAGGACGCCTTGATGGGGGGGGGGGGGGGGGGGGGGGAAGGAAAGAAAACTGTAGAGGAAGAAGAACAGAAGGAGGGAGGAAGGAAAGTAAAGAAAAAAGAAAGAGGGATGAATATCCAGCCAATAAATTCTATCATGAATTTTATGGTTGGAACCAGACACTGTACTTGTCACAACAGGGCCTACCTGACACCGCCCTAGGTTCCCCACTCACTACCCCAGCCTGTCCATAGCTGGTGCTGTACTACTGTATAGTGCTATGGTATATACTCCATAGTACCCTGCCATGCCTGCACCCAGAGAATGGCAGTGCTCGGCAAAAAATGCTATATGCCAGGGAGCATCGACCAACTCAAAAAAGAAAAAAGAAAAAAAATCAGTAGCGGGCAGTCTGTTTTGTATTCTGATAGAAGAAAGGGGAAAGAATAATACAGGAAAGAAAATAAGTCCAAAAAAATTTGAAGAGAAAAATGAAACCCAAAACTCGCCCCACTAGAACCACGCAAGAGAAAAGATCGACGATACGGACAACTCCGTACACCCATCTGGCCCCCTCCCAGCCAGCACTCTCGCTCAATCCTACGACCCAGGAATCCTTCCACGTCGTGTTCCACCCCGCGATGCACATCATCGCCGATACACACACACACACACACACACACACAACTAAAGCAGAGGCCGGAAACGACAGACAGAGAAGAGGGATCCGGAACATATTGAAACAAATCATCAACCTTCTTTGCAGGAGGCCCCACTCTTGTCTCTAGCTGCGACGGTGCCACCTCGCCGTGCCTTGCCTTGAAATGCTGACAGTTGTCAGTTTGTCTTTCCTGCAAGTCTACGATGTACATACCCACATACCCCCAGCTTTCCAACAATACCTTTGCGCAACAAACACACCCCCCCCCCCCCACGTCGCTGCACGTTTACGGCGTGCTTGGGGAAAGAAGGAAGGAAAAAAATGGGCGTAATGACGCCTTTGCCGCGGCTTGCATATCTCGAGGATTCTTTTCTCTTCCTTTCTTTCTATCTCATCTTTTATTGTTATTCTTCTTCTTCTTGTTAATATTATTATCATTTAACCATCTTTCTGTAAACACCCCCCGATAAAAAAAAAATTGGCAACAAGACTTGAAGAAAATTTGGTCCAGAACACCCAATCTTCCCTCTCGGCGAGGTCCACAGCCCGCGTGGCTGTCGCACACACCCCCCCCCCTCCCCAACTTGTCCTCCCGCCTCCATGCACCGAGAGACGTCGAACAAAGTGGAGCACAACCAAACGTGGAGAGAGGTACTTGAAAAGGTCGATCCGGGGCTGGGCCCGGCCGGGTGTGGGCCATGAACAACAGCGAAGCACCGGCCTGTCCGTCCGTCCTTCTATTGTACCAACACGTGTGTGTGTATGTGGTGGGGTGGGGGGGGGGGGGGTAAGTGGTTCCATCTACCTCAATAGGAATTGAAGTACACTCGTGTTGAGAGAATAGTACAGCACGTGTACAGCATGATCGAGCTGCTGTCAATTACAGTGTCTCACGTGTTAAATCTGGGCCCGGCTCAACTGTTGGCACATTCGCATGCCCAAAATCGCTGGCCCCCAAGATCGTCATGATTCTCCCCGCAGTGCCAGCTATTGTTTTCCCCTTTCCAAGTCGCCGATGTACATACTGTATAGTACAGATTCCAACTTTGTCAATGGTTTTCAGTGTTCTCTTCGGTCTTTCTCCACTAACTAACGATGGCTGAACTGTGCTTCTCCGCAGAGACATGCTACCCTTGGGCCGTTCGCCTTTCGCCTTTCTTTTTTTTTTCTTTTCTCGGCCGGGGCATTGGCGATTGTGAGCGAAAGTGCTCAGACGCTGTGGTCTCCTCGCTTCCATTTCTCGGGCCGTATCCTGAGAGCCAACCACCATAACTCCGTGCCCTAGAAAACACCCAGAAGCCCATTTATCTTGCCTCGCCACGGAGGACAGGTTAGAATCATCATGCCGAGCAACCACACGGCTGTAACATAGCTATCCGACTCTGCATCAAAAGTCCATCCCTTTGCACAAAATAGAACCCGAGCCAGCTGTGTTTAAAAACAAGGGTCAAAGTGGCCAGGACAGTAAGAGGGCGAAATTTCATTGGGCCCTTGGTTGTGGTCATGACCATCTCCACAACGCCGCCGATCCGTGTGGGAAGGAAATAGAAGACAGAAAAAAAAAGAAGAAGAAAACGCCGCCCCAGACGCCAGACTGATGCACTGTTTGGTAAAGACCGCTCTTTGAGAATATTCAAACAACACACCCCACATCCATTACATAGCAAATCATTCCCTAAACACCGTCTCGTGATCACAAAATGCCTGAGTCTTTCAAGGCGTTGTTGAGGATGGTCTCCTTTACGGCGGCGAAGACGAGCCGAATATTTGATGTGTCCGTTGCCTGGGTCAGACTAAGGGGTCGTCGGGTTAGAACAGAGCTAGATAAGAGACAGTTGGGGATGGGAAGCCTTACTGAGGATACAGGTTCAGATGTGCCCGGTTAACCTGGTTAAATCTCCACAAAAGATATTTGGCAGCCTTGTTCACATCATTGCCGCCAGAGTAGTCGGGAAAGTAGTTGCTCAACGGCGACCTGCCGAGCTTCTGCTTGAAGATGTCGACCTTGTTGAGGAACAATATTATGCTGGTCCGCACGAACCATCTCGAGTTGACCACGGAGTCGAATAAGAGCAGGCTCTCCATCATGCGGTTCTGCTAGCTGTCAGCGATGTTTTTCATCTGCAGGAACCACATTTCAACTGTACCTGACTACTCTCCTCCAGTAGCACCTGGTCGTATTCGCTAAGGGCCACACAGAATATGATAGATGTCACGTTCTCAAAACAGTGAATCCACTTTTTCCGCTCGCTTCGTTGTCCACCAACGTCGAACATGCTGTGGGGGAAGAAGGAAAAAAAAAAGGAGAAACAAGGTTAGCCTGTGGCCACTCTCGCCCAAAGGGTACTGGCGCATGACAATACTTACTGAATGCTGAGCTGGCCCATCTGGAAACGGGTCTCGTATATTCCCGTTGTTTTCGTCCTTGCTCGAAGGACGTCCATCTCGTTCGGCAGGTAGTCCTGGCGCACGATTCGCTGTGCCTGCTCAAAGAAACTAGAAACAGTCAGGTCAGCCTCGGGTTCAACGCTCACGGTGTAGACCTCAGACGCACTATTCGGCCGAGTCCATGAGGTAGAACTCGGTTTGTCGGTCCATGAGCTGCTTCCTCGCAGGATCGATCCATACTGCCTGTATTGCCTCTCCAACCCTGGTGTCGATCAAGGACTGCGGCCCGGAATCGACACTGTACTCGAGGAGAAAGTCGCAAAGAGCCTTTGTTTCTTCCTTCTCTGGTTCGATGTCGAACTGCCGCATTGCATTCACGACGGCTTTCGCGCATTCTATCAGGTTCTTGAATATGGTTGGGCGGTAGTTGTAGAGCTCTTCGTCCGAATAGCCCTTGAGATGAATAATCTTCATCTGCTTCACGATCGTGGACTTGCCGCTCTCGCCGGATCCTACATGCCCTGGTGTTAGTGTAATTGTTCTTCAACAGCTTGCCCCGAGCCCCAGAGCGTCGGGCATGAGGGACCCCTCACCACACCCCTCACCACAGGCAACATACCGAGCAGGAGGATCTTGCATTCTCTCCTCAATCGTTTCGAGTCCTCCTCTAGATCCTTGTCAATCTTCTGGCTCCTCTTCTTCTGCTCCGTCTCCTCACTGCTCGAACTCATGCAGGCACCCATCCTGACTGATCCCGCTGGCCCTCGAGGGAGCCGGGCTCACGGAGGACAAGGCGGGAGGGACGCTGAGACGGTGCGACCCAGGCCGGAGATTTGAGGTCGAGGTCGCTTTGACAGGCCAAGCTAGGCGCCCATGGAGTGTGCGTTTGGATGGACCGGTTGCTGGGGGATATGACGAAGGTGACGGAGGTGACGGGAGCTCGAGGCGTCAGGGCTTGGGTGCTTGCACTCGGCGGGATGCTTGTCCTTTCCCAGGCGGACAAGGTGTCTCGGCTCGATGGCACCGCCTCTCGCAGCAATTGATGGCGGTTGCTGATTGGAGAAGGGATGCAGGGAGAGGGAGGTATTGGCGCAATTGACAGTTGGATCCTCCTGAGGTCGTGAGTCTGGGAAGCTCACAGCCAGACTGAAAGCGAGCCCAACACCTCTGGGTAGAGAGGTAGGAGCTCGAGGGTCTTTAAACTGCAAGAAGAGAGGGGGGGGGGGGGGGGGGGAGGCCTTGGCCTGCTGGGAGGGGGCTGTCGGGGGGGTTTTAACCGAGAGGGGGGAGCGCGCATGGAAGGGG
>JACWRQ010000541.1:8100-23252 GCA_014849955.1 Cryphonectria carpinicola | reverse complement strand
GGAGCGCCGGAGGGGGGGGTGTGGTGCGAGAGGGCTCTCCCAAGAATATAAAGAGTGAGAGTTGTTCCAGACCGAAAAAAGAGGAGAGAGAGAGAGAGAGAGAGAGAGAGAGAGAGAGAGAGAGAGAGAGAGAGAGAGAGAGAGAGAAGTAACAAAGAAAAAGAGACCAACCCACCCATCATCCCACATGACACCCACGACAAAATCCCCCGCCCCAAACTTTACATCCTTCCTCCAAGGCACAGGCATCAAACTCGTCTCATACTCCCAGGGCTCCTGCTCCAGCACGCTCCTCATCCAGATCTCCAGCCCTTCCACGCTATGCGCCAGCGGACCCGCCACGCCGCGAATACTCTCCTGGCCCACCGAAACCCCCGTCTGCCCCAGCACAGGCACCCGCAGCGCCGTAGGCCGCAGCCCATAACAAGCATTAAACGCAGCCGGGATGCGCACACTGCCCCCGATATCCGTGCCGATCCCCAGCGCGGCACAGCGGGCCCCGATGCTCACGCCCTCGCCGCCCGAGGAGCCACCGGGCGACAGCAGCAGGTGGCGCGGGTTCAGGGTGCGGCCGAGGATGTTGTTCTCGCAGTCCAGGTGCATCAGGCTCTGGGGGATGTTGGTGCGGGTGATGAGGACGGCGCCGGCCTGGCGGAAGAGGCGGGCGAGGTGGGCGTCTTGGGCGGGCGGGGGGTTGGCGATGAGGGCGACGAAGCCGCCGTGGTTGATGCGGTTGGCCAGGGAGAGCTGCTCCTTGACGGAGACGGGGATCCCGTGGAGGGGGCCTGAGAGGGTTCCTTGGGTGGCCAGGTGGGCGTCGAGCTCGTCTGCGCGGTGGAGGGCCTCGTCGGCGAGGAACTCGGTGACAAAGTTGGTCTGGTCAGAGTTAGAGAGATAGAGAGAGGAGAACGGGAAAGTTTGATAAGTATTACCAGCTGGTGAATAATGACAGACTTCTTTAAAAAGGCCGTCACAACCTGCCTCACTGTCCACTTCTTGGTGCGATATGCTTCCAGCAGCTGAGGCACATCCTGCTCCGTGATCTCGACCTCCTCCTCCGTCAGGCCGCCCGACGTCCTGGGCACGTCCACGACGTTCTGCTGCGATTTAGGGGGCAGCTTGTCCTCTGGCAGCAACCACTGCTTTTGGATTGACCTCTCCCGGGCCTCGAGGGCAACCTTCACTTGCTCTTGCCACGGCGCCATGGTGTCTTCTGATGATGATGACGATGATGATAGAAGAATGGTTTGTTCCTTTTCGTGGCCTGGGAATGCGAACTTGCAGTGCCAGGTCTTCCTCCTCACAATGCGTAAAGTAGTCTTATAGAGACGTCGTCCTACAGGATGAGTGACTGCCCCCTCTTGAAGGTGACTCGGAGAGATGCGGTGGTGGTTCAAGATAAGCAAGCGGTACCGCAGTGTTGTTCTAAAGTGCCGGAGCCGACTGGACTGGCCCGAGCTAAACCGCGGCTTGTTGATAATAGCGAGTCCCGCTCAAAGAAACGAACTCCGGTGCTATCCGTCTGCAGTGTTAGGATCCGAGTAGTATTTGAGCCATTTACATCTTTTATTTTTATTTTGTTTTCTTGCTGTGTATAGGTAATTGGACTCTCTTCATCCTCGATTGTTGTATCTGAGAGGTAATATTATTACATGGTTGTCTGGCAAGTCATTTGGTTGTTTCCCAAAGCACTTGTTCAATATTATAACCTCGAGGAACATAAAGTACTCAAAAAGTAAGTACTAAGCATTTATTTGAACAGTTCTGATTATTGACCCCGATAGTAAACAGGATGTTAATAAACCCAATCTCAAGTCCCAGTAATTGCCATCAGTCTTTATATCACTACCAAGTATTAATACTTAATCACACGCTCAAACCCCTTCATTTTCTCACTCGAGCAACTATTCTCTTCAGTTCAGAGAGAGGCCTTGGTTTCTTTTCGCTGCCCTGATTGTATCCTATCATTTCCTTATATCAATGTGACTACTTGGGCAACTACTTCAGTACCCAAGCTTGCTCCAAGGACACCGCCCCTCGAGGTTGTCTGCTATCCACAAGCAATGCATTTATACAGACCCAGCAGTAACTCCTAATTCCGGTGGCTGTTTTTCCATTGCCAAGCCCAAATGGTATCACTCCACACCTAATACTTGAAGCATTGGTCCGCCAGAGGCTGCTGAATAATTATCCAGGCTGCTTGACCTTTGCCTCCCGATTTGTCATCACTTTGCTTCAGAAACTGGGTTGGCGTGCGTGGTTCATAACTTGAGAAGTCTCTTGAAGTTGAATCCTTCTTACTTTTTCCTGGTTAAGTACTCAGATCACGAACCCCTACCCCAACACAAAATGTCCACCCCTCTCTCCATCCTCATCGTAGGCGCCGGCGAGCTGGGCGAGGCCATCCTGTCCGCCCTGGCCCAGCACCCAGCCCGCCCCTCCGAGACCTCGCTCCACATGCTCCTCCGGTCCGAGTCCATCAACGCCCCGCCACCAGCCAAGCAGGCCTCCAACGCCAGGCTCCAGTCCCTAGGCGCACATCTCGTCCCTGGCAACTTTGTTAACGATGACGTCTCTGCTCTCGCGGCTACTTTTGGGCAATATGATGTGGTGATCCAAGCTGGCGGGTATGGGTTGCCCAAGGGAACGCAGATCAAGTCGGCGACTGCGGCTTTGCAGGCTGGTGTGAAACGATACTTGTAGGTTCATCTCTCTTCTATAATAATAACTCATATACATTATTTATCATAGCCTCTCTGACACCAAAAAAAAACTTTCATCTACGTTCCCCAAGCCCATGGCAGTTCGGCGTAGACTACGAGGCCATAGGCCAGGGCAGCGCCAACGAGCTCTTCGACGAGATGCTCGAGGTCCGCCACATACTACGATCCCAGCACACCACGCACTGGACTATCATCTCGACAGGCCTGTTTATGAGCTACCTCTTCCTGCCAGACTTTGGCGTCGTGGACCTCGAGGCGAGCAGCCCCACGGTGCGGGCCCTGGGCAGCCGGGGGAACAAGGTGACGGTGACGACGCCTGTTGATATCGGGCGCATGGCGGCGGAGATGGTGTGGCGCCCTGAGGATACCTTGGACCGGGTGGTCTACATTGCGGGGGACACGGTGTCGTATGGACAGCTGGCGGATCTACTGGAGGAGGTGCTGGAGTTGGGCCTGGTGAGGGAGGAGTGGAGCATGGACTTTCTTAGGGCAAGACTGAGGGAGAATCCGGATGCCTTGTGGTATAAGTATCAGTGCATCTTTGGGGATGGCAAGGGCGTGTCGTGGGATCTGGACAAGACACTGAACGGCCAGAGGGGAATTAAGATGATGACGGTTAAGGAATATATTCTGGATACATATAAGAATAGACCATAGGTTCACCATGGCATAACTCTTATCGAAAAGACGCACAATAGCTTATAAATCCGATGCACTGTCTGCTAAGTAACTAGTTGACGTTCCTTAAACGCCGATGCTTCCGAAGCGCCCTTGCGTAGTACATTATTATATCTGACCAGAGATTGATTCGTAATCAATATCGCTTCGCCTTGTCAACATTCAAAAGTGCCAGTCCTTTTATAGACTACATTCCATACCTAGGTTAGGCACTTAGACCACACCTGCTGCTGCCCACATATCCCACCATCACCATCACCATCACCATCACCATGGCTCCCATCCCCAAGACAATGCGCGCCGTAGTCTGCGCAACTCCAGGGCCACCCTCTGTCCTCCAGATCCAACATGTTCCCATCCCCACCCCCCAGCCAGGCCAAGTCCTCATCCGCATCCTCGCCTTCGGCATCAACCGTGGCGAGACGTACATCCGTCAAGGCCTCTTCCCGGGTCTCCAGTTCCCCTTGATTACGGGCGCCGAGTGCGTAGGTGTCGTGACCTCCCTGAACCCTTCCTCTTCTTCTTCTTCTTCCATCCCTCCCATTTTCACCCTCGGCCAACGTGTCGCCACATGCATGGGCGGGCTGGGGCAGCAGATTCCGGGCAGCTATGCAGAGTACTGCTGCGTGCCCGAGGAGAATCTGCGGCGGGTGCCTGACGAGACCACGGCGGCGAAGAAGCTCAGCGTTGCGCAGATCGCTGCGCTTCCTGAGATGCTGCAGACGGCGTGGGGCGCGTTATCAGGGGAGGGATTGGACGTGAAGCCTGGCGAGAGCGTCCTTGTGCGCGGGGCGACGAGCTCCGTCGGGCTCTGTGCGCTGCAGCTCCTGCGGGCCAGGTTTGGGGCGGGCCGGGTGGGTGCGACGACGAGGAAGGCGGAGCGCGAGGACATGCTGAGAGAGGCTGGGGCGGATGAGGTGTTTATCGATGATGGGTCAATTTCTGAGAAAGTCGTGGGGAGTAGCGGAGGAGGAGGAGGGGGAGTAGATACAGGGTTTGACAAGTGTCTGGAGCTCGTGGGCCCGGCAACACTCCTGGACAGTGCGGCATGTCTGAAGCCCAAAGGGATATTGTGTATGGCGGGGATTCAGGGTGGGCAGTGGGAGCTGGAGAGGTTTAATCCCATGGCGGTGCCGAACCGGCTGAGGCTCTGTGCGTATGGAGGAGGGCTGGATGATTTCCATCGGATGCCGTGGGAGGAGCTGGTGAGGGATGTTGAGGAGGGGCGCATCAAGATTCCCTGTAGGGAGTTCAAGATGGAGGATATACAGGAGATTCATGAGATTATGGAGTCTGGTGGAGGCGGTTCGAAGATGGTGGTGGTTATAAGCAATGAATAAATATGTATAGGTCTTGATTTTCATCTTTCTTTATTTTTGTCTTTCTACTTGATCTTTTGAAAGCAAAGGAGATAGTATTGTCTAGTAAATTAGTAAGATTGTTGGCACAAGTCCCATCCTTCTTTACGGCCTTCTCTCCTGAGGACCGGACGCTGGGCTGTCGCAATGCGTCTGCATCTGGCTCAGCCTTCCATAATCCTCCGTCGACTCAGGCGCAAGAGGCATCTTGACTTCATCAGTAGCCGGAATTTCCCTGTCCGCACCAGGGATGGGCATCGATTTCGCCTTGCGAGCCATATTCCTCGTCGAGAAAAACACTATGCTTCAGAGAAGAAGCACTCCGGCTGCTGCTGCAACGCCCACGCTAATGCCGATGCTCGCAGATTTCAAGATGGATGACTTGGAGGAAGGGGAAGATGAAGAGGACGAGGACGAGCTTGAGGATCCACTCGAGGAACCGTTGAGAGTCGCAGCCGCCGACGCAGTGGCAGTCGCCACATTGACATAAGTCGGCTTCTCTGCTTGACAGTTCACAGTCGTAGGGATGGCATCAGAGTCCGAACCACTCGTAAAGGCGACTACATCCGTTCGCAGCCTGCTGCCTGGCCCAGATAGACCTGAGGCGCCTCTCAGTCAAACACGACATACGCATCCCGCAGCAGAGGCGCACCTAGGATCCAGGAATCCGGGTCGTCCGACGTCAACATGTTGAGGTAACAGATACATGCTACGACATCTGCCCTCTTGAGAGGTGCATGGATGAAGCCAGGTCTAGTGATGGACGAGGAACCCTGTGCCGAGCGGATGTCCAAGGCGATAATGGCCCTTGGGAGCTCAAGAAGCGCAGCAAATTGTGTGAGTTGCACCACGGTCCGACGACCGTGAGTATCTTTTTCTTACTGCCGGCTCAGAAGATCTTGTCAAATAATTCAGGACCCAGAGCAGCGGTAACAGCCACGAGCAGGATCAAACAGTAAAGCTCAGAACTAGAGGCGAGAGAGAGAGAGAGAGAGAGAGAGAGCGAGACCTATTACATACTCAAGCACATAACTACTTGATTGTTTATTTTCTATGCAACATCCCCGGCCCTTAAACGAAAAAAAAGTGTTGGATTCCCCAAGAGCTAAGATTCGATTCCGCTGTCCGACCAACAGCAGTGCCACCACAAGATATATTCATGCGCAGGTATCAACGCTCCGCCAGACACGTCAGGAAACGGGGTGTTCAGAGCGTGTATGCATCCATACATTGGGGAGAGTCGAGACAGCAAAGTGAAAGACACTGAGCTCATTGCAGAGGCGAGCCGTGGGACTGAAAAATAGAAAAAGAAAAGAAGAAAAAAGGATGACCAACTGCAGAGGCCAGGAGATCCACAAAGAATCACTTTGCCCCCGTCCTATCCAATTACTGCTCTATAGTGGTTGAAGCTTTTGTCCCAGCATAAGGACATGGATCATACCCGGTGGTCGCCGTCCTTGTTGTCGCGGCTCAGTTGGAGCTCGACTGTGTCCTTCAGATCCTACGGGCGTTCGGTTGCGACGTATAATAGTTGCATAGGGCTCCTTTGTATTTGACTTTAAGTAAGGAGACTTGACACTATATTGGGCATGAGTGGGTAAAATCAAATGCTGGGGCTGCAGAACCGCCAACAGCTCACCATGCTAAGATACGAGGGTTCAAAACAAGCATACCGCCTCCTAAAGCTACTTAAAACCCTATTCAAATAAGCATTCTCTATGGTTGACATGGGTCACGGGGTTATGTGTGTGTATATGAAGGCAGGATTCGTAAATATGGATTCCGCTTCGATGTATATTCCCATGCATTGGCGCTGTTGGCGGAGGATGCCGACTACATATTTACTCACCTCCTTCGTCCATATAACCTGGCATATTCAATGAAATATTCTGCTATATATACTACGAGCACAAGTTGCACAGCCGGGATGCCATTATCAAGGTCTTGATCAACGAGTCGAATCCTAAGAAGACGATCCTTAACAGAAAAGATTACGATACCATTCAGGAGGCCGAGGATTCAACTGGACACCGCCAACAGCCCATAATCACTTTCTGTAGGTCGATTATTCCACCATCCCTTTTATCAAGTTGTCAAGGTGAGAACACGCATGCCGCCCCAGCCTCTAGGTTCATAGCGTGCATGTCTCTTTAATAGTGATTGTCTGCCTAGAGACATGCCTGTTATTATTTTCGTATTTTGGCCAAGCCGGTCAGGGTGAAGGAAAATAGAGTCCACCCAAGTATAGATGCTAGGCCATACTGCCACCTGGGCCCGGGTAACACCAAAGATGGATGAAGCCTGTAGGCAACTGACTCTGGTTGCTGTGCACTGCCGGCAGAATGGCATGGTTTTCCCTCCCCCTTTGCAATGGCTGGCTGCTCCATCGTGAGCCCGGGATAACATCAAGGATGCTGTGATTTCCCAATTGTCAATACAAGCAAGGAAGCCCGACATCTATGCTTGTGACGAACATAATAAGAACCAGAACCTCATGATACCTCCCCTTCCAAAGTTAGGAGTATGTATATATTTACTACACTTCATGAAGAGTTTAAAGTTTTGTACGAAACAGTTCTCCCAAGTCCCTCCCCCCCTCCCCCCCTCCCTCCCTCTTTTCCGGACGCCGTGAAAATGCCATGTTTGTCGCCACCCCCTCAGTAGATCAGCTGGTCGTCATACGCCCGCACGCTCTCCAGGTACGACTTGACCTGATCATAGTCCTTGCACACGTGCGTGGCGTCCCAGCCGTCGCTGCCAGAGTTGTCGTCCGGGAAGGTGGTGGCTTTCCCCTCGAGGGCGGTGTCGGCGGCGCACAGCACGGCCTGGCGCATGTAGGCGATGCAGTGGATCATGTGCCAGTGGTGATCCTCTGGGATGGGGTGGCCCGAGGAGAGGCCCGAGTAAGTTTGGGCGATGGTGAACTGGAGATGGTTTTATTGTTGTTAGCCACAATTAATCATGATGATGATGATATCGAGTGACAAGAGAGGGAACGTACCAGGCAGTGGATCTGATGCGTCACAGAGGTCGTGAAGACGGTCATGCCCTCGTACCACTGGATGGGGTGTGGGAGGTTGTTGTACTTGTAGGTGTCGTTGACCCATTGGAAGCCCATGCCAACTGATGGACAGGAAGAGAAGGTCGTCAGTAATTGATCAATAGGCTACAGGGAGGAGAAAAGGGGGGTGTTGTTGGTCATCCATACCAGGCATGAGGTTGTTCCACTTCTGTAGAACGTCATCTGTGAAGAACTCGGACGTGTTCATCGGCGCATACGAGGTGTCGTATTCGAAGCGTGTCAGCTTCTGGTTGACTAAATACAATGGGAAACAATATTAGCAACTCTTCAAAAGTCCGTGTATACATATATAGATATCATGACCTACATCTTGGTCCGACGCCCGTCATGTCGCCAACCACCTGCCACTGGTCTATAGGCGGCTCCTTCATCTGGTTCCGGACCAACAAGACGAGAATAATGAGGAGCAACGTCGTGTCCAGCATCCACCGCGAGGAGCTGAGGATGCTGTATAGCGTCTGCCTCTTGGACCTCCTCTGCATCTGTTGTGCCTGCCATGACTGCTTGTCCTCCTCGCCCATCAGCGACTCGACCTCGGTGCTGGACCTCGAGCTGTGGTCATGGTCGTGCTCTTCCGTCTTGAGCTGGACCGTCTCATACTTGTGGGAGGCCATTATGTCGGTAGAGATATAAATTAAATAGTACGGCAAAAACCAGTTGCCTTCGTTGAATTTTTAAACTTCAAGAAACGATAGAGAAGAAGAAGAAGAAGAAGAAGCAGAAGAAGAAAATCGTCCAGCCTTGAAAGTTGATTGTCTTGGTCGAGGTGAGCTCCGGAGCTGTCTTCCTGAGTCCAAGGGAAGAGAAGAGGAAAAGAGAGAGACAAAAGAACGAGGTCTTCTTGCTTCTTGACCATTATGCTGGGCGGATCACCATCATTGGCGCATCTGAGACGACGGGGGTTGGAATGAGGCTCAAACAAACTCGAGACGAGACGATGGCGGTTAAGAACCCGAAAGGGGGAAGAGGCAGTTGAACCCAGGCGAGTCGCGCGTTTCAAGGGCGACAAAATGCTTGTCACCCCCTCTCCCCCCCGAACGTTCAACGGACTGGGGCGTGTGTATGCAGGGTATATTGCCCTCATAAGTGTATCTAGAAGAGAGACTCTATAATAGCCTTTATGATATTCAGGCTATATTGAGCCGTTCTCTGAGGATTCTAGTATGAAGAAGAGTCCCTGGTGCTGATCCACGACTAGGTTCAAATTCCCAGGGTGTGAAGGGCAGGGGGGCCAAGGGCCATTTCTTCTCACCCATCAGAATCATCTTAACAGCATCTCATGTCTGCGGCTTGATGGCTTGAAGATGTCTTGAATTTCTTCTTCTTCTTGTTCTTTTTGCTCCATGGTGCTTGTGAGGTGGTTGCGAGTTTTCAGGTGAAGTGGCCTAGACTAATACCCACTCATTTTTTCTTTAGAAAAAAGGGAAAGACAGCATATTGTCCTCCTTGCTTGGCCTCAAGACTTAAGGCGACAACAACAACAACTACGAAATACATATTCCACATGACTCCTCCGGGTATCGTAACGAAAAAAGATCTTGAATAGTGTGCCCGACGATTCTGTTGGCCCTGCACGAAACGGCAGCGCCCCGCATCCCGCTGGAGCTCAGTTTCAAGCCCTAGAGGAAAGGGGTTGTTGGGGGAGGGGGGGGGACACTGCAAAATGCTACCATAGTACAGACCAGTCAGTACATCCCCCATCCACTATCAGAGGCCCAGTCTTTCCTTTTGTTGCCTTTCCCCACGCTTGAGAGACAAGCTTATTAGCGCCGCTGGAGACGGCAGACCAGCATGTTGACATTTGCCGCCGAAGCTTGGCTAGGACCTTTTGTTGTTTGTGGGCACGTACCGCTGCCGCAAGCCTGTAGAGCACTGGACTGTTCCAGAACACACAGCCCACGAGAGCCACTTTCCCCCTCCTGCCCTGCATTCATTTCATGTCTTCTAGACCACGGCTTAGCACGGCACACCTCGGGCGCGCTGTATTGCCTTTTGATCGAGTGGCAGAGTCTCGCCGTCCTTGGCATGCAGTAGCCTCGACAAGATGGTTCTGGAGGGGCCGGTGCAAAACGGTCAGCATGTGCCGGGTGGGTGGGGATCCGCCATTATTCCGCCTCCAGCTGCCCTCCCGGGTGGGTGTGATCCCGCCTGAATGGATGTACTGTATGCAGATCTTGACGAACAGATTGCTGCACAAGCAAACTCATAAGCCTGGTCGACTTGTTCCAGTGCTCGAGAAGGAGGGTCGGCGGCATCGTCTTTGGAAGCGTGCATTTTGCCAAGACCTTCCAGCCTCCTCCACCGCTGTCTCACGCGCCACAGACATGAACCGACTAATTTGCATCCCACACCAGCTGCAGGCCTTCTTCCTCTTGTACCGTCGGCAGACAGAATCCCGTGCCGTGGGTGTTTGGGAGGGCGGGGGAGGCGGAGGAGGAGGACGAGGAGGAGGAGGAGGATGAAGGACATGTCTGTCGAACCCGGCTGAACTTGCACGAACGTGATGCTTGGCGTCTACCGTGTCGTCTGGGGTTACAAAATCTTCGCTGGATCCCTTTCCTTGGTGGTGGGAAAAGGACCCAAGATGGAAGCCCTCTCTCCTCTTTCCTCTCTCTCAGCAGCATAGGGCTAAGTATATTGGTTGATCAGCCCTCAGCCCGATGATACCTGTCCAGGTAACACTCATATGCTCTCTCTCGATCGTCTGGTCAGCACCGCCCCCAGTGTACTGAGGCTACCTCGCCAGGCAAGTCCCAAGGACACGCCATGACGATCATGGCGCGACTATCAAGTCGAGACAAGCTCGTAGGGAAGAGAATAGCCGTCATAGGAGGCACATCTGGGTACATAGATGATTTCCCTGCTGTTCCCTTCGGACACAAACAAGGCTGACTTGACAAAAACCCCTTCTTTCTCCTCACCAGCATCGGCTTTGGCACAGCCCGCGTCCTCCTCGAACACGGCGCCGGAATCACTATTATCTCAAGCCAACAAGCCCATGTCACCGACGCCGTTGACCGACTCAACGCTTGCCGCCTTTCGTCGACCGACTCCTCACCCCCTCCTCCTCCTCCTCTTCCCGTCAGGGGCCACGCAGGCGACGTCCGCGACGAGGCCACCTTTACGACCCTCCTGCGCACCGCGGGCCCCTTCGACCACATCATCTTCACCTCCGTTGACGGGACCATCCGCGGCCCTCTCGCGGCAGCAGACCTCGCCGACGCGAGACACCTCTTTGGCGTGAAATTCTGGGGCAGTGTCGTGGTGGCCAAAGCTATAGCCGCGCACGACGACATCGTAGTGCACGGAGGCTCGTTGACGCTGACGGCGGGCGTGGCGGGCCTGCGCGCCAGTAGAGGCACGGCGGTTGGGGGTGCGTTAAATGGCGGGCTCCTCTCGCTGACGCAGGGGCTGGCGCTCGAGCTGGTAGGCAGGAGGGTTCGCGTCAACACGGTGGTGCCGGGCCTGTGCCGGACGGAGCTGTGGGACAAGCAGGGCCACTCGCGCGAGGTGCAGGAGGAGGTGTGGGCGAGGGGGGCGCGAGAGCTTAGTGTTGGGTTTGTAGGGTGGCCGGAGGATGTGGCGGAGGCGTACTTGTTTCTTGTGAGGGCGGACTACGCAAATGGGACGACGGTGGTCATTGGTGAGAGACAGGCCGCCTCTATCTCCCCTGCTGGGTGGTCCTCGTTGTCTGGGCCGCCTGGGAGTCTGATCTGTTGCTAACGCTTGTTTATCTCTGGTCTTCTAGACGGCGGTCAGCACATCTGAAAGTCTCGATCCGATCGCCTCGTTCACCCCAACGACAGAGCAGTATCTGCTTGTTGGCCTCGCGCTGGCCGCAACTCAGTCACCCTCTCGAGAGAAGGCGTCGATACACAGAAAAATATACGCTGTTGTCTGACGAACGCATGGTCTCGTGGTGGCTGCGGAAGCATGCCTGACCCTTTCACGATCAGAGGCCAGAAGTCAGCAGTAGCCATCGCAAGGCGATGTAACCGTCCAACCTCCCTCCCTCGAGGCCCGGTCAACCTCTGGCCCCCAGGGGGCCACAAGAAGACCCTGCAATGATCTGTTCATGTCTCATTGGTGTCTTTCCATCGTAGACGGTTTTGGGCTTAATGGAAGGAAGAAGAAACGAGAGTCCAAGGTCTGTCTTTTGACTGTTGAGAAGAAGCAACTGTGAGCATTGTACAGTATATACAGTATGATGCCTAGAGAAAGAGCGACCAAATTAGTGTCAGGCATCTAGATGTAGCACTAAGACTGATGATCCCTCTCTCCTTCCCCGTGACAGACAAGTGTCCAAGGCAGTTTGCTACTTCTCTGGCAGGTGCTACCAAGTAGTAATACAACACATTCCAATCACAGGTCTTTTCTGAAACCCATTGTAGGCATGCATGGCTGGCTGCACAACCCTCCCCCTCCCATAGAAAAGCATTTCTTCTTTCTGGGATGGATGGATGCATCATGGTGGCTTAAAACGACCTATCCGAATGGACGGATGACTGATGATGGGGTGGCCCAATGGGGCTAGAACAGGCACACCTACCTGTGAGAGAAGTTGCTTTTTGGCTGTTGGTGTTGCAAGCTTGCAGGCGTGGCTTCCCCCCTTGGTGCCTTATTACCACCATAGTAGGGGGGGCCCTTGATTAGGTAAGAGCACGAGGCACGGCACTACGGAAGTACAAGAGTACCTCGAGGCACTTCCTCGACCTGAGCCAGAGTCCCTCTTGCACCCCTCTTTTCTCATCTGTTTTCTCTCCTTTATCATCCTGCACCCGTATGTTTCGCTCCCAAGCTCTCACAATCCCTCCTTCTCGCCTTGTTGTCGCTCTGTTGCTGCTCATCGCCTCCCTCAGCTGGTACTCTGGACCTGACGCAACCGCTCCGCACCACCAGGAAAACACACGCCTACCTTCCAAGACGGGGGTTTGAAGAGAGCGACTCGACGACTGAGATGGCCCGGAGGAAGAACGTGCTTCTCCCAGAGCCCACCGCCCAGATAGCAGAGGAGAATGCAAACGAAAAAAGAAAAAGAAAAAAAAAACAAGAATAAGAATACCACACAACAACGACCCAGGTCTTCCCATCACCAGCACAAACCCAGGCAGTCCCAGGCAAAAGTGACAGTGACTGGGCTGGAAGGGGTGGGATGTGGCCGCCGACCAGGGGCACACCAATCCGCTGCCAATGCCATCTGCCGCCTGCCACACAGCACAGCACAGCACAGCACAAGCGGCAGGGCACTACTACTACAGCGGGGGGAACCCATCCATCCATCCACCACCAGCACCAGCAGCAGCAGCAGCAGCAGCCGCCAGCGTCCCCAAGTGATCGCCAACCCGCCATCGGGAGTTTTCTATGCACTCAGCGCAGCATCAGAAATTGAGCCAGGGAGTGCTGGCTGGCCTGCTAGGCAGGGAAGACTCGGAAAAAAACAAGGGGGAGAAAAAAACGAGACTGGCTGATCTGATCTGGTCATCTGGCTCCTGGGAGAGACAGACCCAAACGCTTGTGGCGGGTCGGCCGGACCTTGCATAGCATGCGAGCGGTAGGCTGGCTGCCTGGTGGAATTTGTGCGCCTCGGCCCTCTGAAGCTGAACGAACCACAACTTTATTGATCTTGCGTATGTGTTCGGCGGGCTCCGCTAAACCTCTACCAGCTCCTCACTTGAGGTATAATGGGGCAGGCCATCCATCAATCCATCCAGACTCGACGACCATCTCTGGACCGCACTACATACATACAACCTCCAAGCAGCTCGTGACGGTGACACCATGGTGGTTTTCTTCTTCTTTTTTTCTTCCCTAGGAACACCAGTTGATCGGCCAACGCACACTCAATACTTGGTACTGAGAGAGAGAGAGAGAGAGAGAGAGAGAGAGAAAAGAAAGAGAAAGAAGAAAAAAAGTCGGCAGCGGCTGTCGACGGGATTAAGGCGGATGGATGGATTGATTACCTCGGCTCACGCCCCAGGGGTGTGTCAGCCTCTTGTCCTCCCACGCCTCTCCTGTTCTGGTCTAGCCTGTTTGGACGGGCGGACAAAGACAAAGACCAGGGCGAGCGGTGCGTGTCCGCGGGGAGCAAGTGGGAAGATTCTCCTCTCGTTTTTCCCCCCATGGAACTCAAGTCGGTTCGGTCACGAATCAATCGCTGCTCCGGTACGTATGACCCTTTCTTGCTCTGCCACATGCCCCTGTTTCCGCACTTTACCTGCTGTAATCTTGTTCCTGAGCTTCCGTTTCGATGCTCTGCCCTTCTGATCCGATGGTCTCTGCCCGGCGCGACCGCTGAACGCTGCCTCAAGTCGTCGACCTCCTGTGGCCTGTTCGGCTGTTTATTATTATTTTTTCCTCCTCCCCCCCCCCTCTCTTCCTGGTTCCTGCAGCTGTTGTTACAGCACAGCACAGCACAGCACACTCACTACTGCACAGCCATACTACATATTACCTACCTATTAGCACCCGCCATAGCCACCACCAACCCCCCCCCCCCTTCTTCTTCCCTCTCCCCCCAAGCTGAGAGCCAGCCTCCACTCTCTATCTACAAACTGTCCTCTCGCCTTGCCCTCCTCACTATCTAAGTATCTATCTACCTCGAGCGCGCACCGAACCATACTGTCACACCACGCGCTCTGCTGGTGCACACATGTAATACCAATCTTTCCTTTCTCTCTCTTTTTTTTGTCCTATACTTTTGTATTGCAACTATTTCTTCGATTGAATTTGTACTGTATTGTTTCTTTGTTTTTCCTTCATTTCATTTTTGGAATTCTTTTATTTTCTATTTATTTTATTTTCCCCTTCATTTTTTACTCTTTTCTCTTCGAATCCCCCCTTTATTACATCCTTACCTTACCTTGGAAAAGACGACAACTGGTTTTTGATTTGTTTTGTTCTGGTTGGTTGATTTATTACACTGTTATTCCCTCCCCCTGGTCTCTGAACCTTCACAGTTAGTTGTAGCCAGAGAACCACTCACTGAAGCTGCTTTTTTTTCTTTCTTTTTTCTTTCCCTTCAGGGCTCCACCCCCAACACACAGACCGTCCCTCCCCCCCCCCTAAGTGAGCCCCCCCTACCCGCACAATCACTCACTATCCAGCCACACCCTCCCACTGTGGGCAAGCGCTGCAAGCAGTCCCTGGCACAGCCTGGACCGGATCAGATCACTGTTCTGTGTTCCATATCCGTGCAGTGCCCCCCCCCCCCAAAACCAGCGGCCCGCCGCCCGGGATGTCGACCGCAACCGCCCAGATATCATCACGATCCCTCGGCATAGACAGAACCAGTTAACCGCACCGCTACTTACA
>JACWRQ010000540.1:0-23263 GCA_014849955.1 Cryphonectria carpinicola | reverse complement strand
AACAACACCCAAACCAAACCAAAGCCCAGACGCGCAGAATCGGGGGGGGAGGGGGAGAAGGGTGGGGGGGGGGGAGGGGGGGGGGGGGGGGGGGAGGAGGAGGGGAGGGGGGGGGGGGGGGGGGGGGGGGGGGGGGGGAAGGATCATCGGCTGTTTTGTTACCCCTCCCCATGCTCGGGATGCGTCCGCCTGCGGTCCCTCTTCACCTTTTTCTTTTCTTTGCTACTTATATGAATAGTAATCATGTAATATTGTAGCGCGACAAATGAATAGTATTGTGCAGATATCGGTGGCCAGACTCTACTTTAAACTCTTTCCTCTAGGGGGGGAAAGGAAGAGAAAAAAAAAAGGAAAAGGGAAAAAGGAGTAAACATTCAGCCACATCAGAAAGTGTCGGGGGAAAGAAAGAAAAAAAAAAGGAAAAAAAAGGACAGGTTATTTCCAGGGTCGCTTGTACATAGTACGCACAGGGGGACACGGCGTCCCCACCACTAACCGAGCAACACACCATGTCCCAACCAACAAACGAATAAACGAAACCCGCTACTTCTGGCGCACACACACACTCTCTCTCTCTCCTCTACTCGCTCGTATGAAGAGAGAGAGGGAAGGAGTAGAGGACTGGTGGTAGTGGTGGTGTGGGCGTGGGTCACGAAGGAGGGCCCCCCGTTCTGCTGGCGCTCGATGTCGTCACTATGTGGATATGCCGGATCATCTTTTGGGTCTTTTTTTTTGGGGGTGGGTGGTCGTAGGTGGGTGTGTGGTGGTGGTGGGATAAGCGGTCCTCTCTTGGAATGGCTTTTTTTCTCGGGCAGCCGAACCGAACGTGGTATTGTACGTGTAGTCTTTCTGAAACTAAGAAGGAAAAAAAAAAGTATAAAAAAAAAAAAGTGGTACGTACAGTACCTCGTACTCAGTCTCCTCCTCCTCCTCCTCCTCCCTCCCTCCACTCGTCTCAAGAAGAAGTCTCCGGCGGCGGACCTCGTCTCCGTGCATGCATATTCTTACTTGATTCGTCTTGTGGGTTCCCTTGTATGTACATGGTCGTAAAATACTCGACTTGTGGTACTATGTATTGTGGTCCCTTGGTGCATATAGCGCCCTACTATTATTCTTCGTGTTGAGCTACTGCTGATGCATGGCTAATGGTGAGAGGAGGTCTGGTCCGAGATGGCAGTAAGGGACTCCGCTGGGGCGCATAAGCTCACGAGAGGCGCAGAAGCGAGGTTTGGTTTGTTGTCTGCGTGGCTCGCCTCGTTTTTTTTTTTTCTTTCTTCTTTCTTTCCTTCCTTCTCTTCCTTTCCTGCTCTTATTTTGGTACGCCATCTGGGGCCTTTTCTGTTTTTTTCTTTCTCTTTCTTTCTCTCGTTCTTTTCCCTTCTCCTCTTTTTTCCTTTTCCCATCATGCCCAGGGAGGTATGATCTGCTTTAGAGGACGCACAGAGGTGGAGTCGTCCCGAGGAGCCCACTCCGCCGGCTCCGATGCACGACCAGGGCCGTAATTCGTTGTGGTGGATAACATTTTTTTTTTCTCCTTCGTCTTCCCTCGCAAAGAGACGTTGCTGGCGCGTTTTCTTTGGCGCGTTGGCTTGTTCATTCATCTGTAGCCCCTCTTTTGAAATGTGTTGAGGAGGGGTAAAGGAAGAGGAGGAGGAGGGGCAGGGGGAAAAGGTTGACTTCCGGAACGAGATGCAAGACACCACACACACTCCTACAGACACACACATGACAGCTCATACATAATTATTACATACTATATTAAATCTTGAAGACTGACAGATCATACTGCTTACTTTTGTAACGTGCTATGTGCTGCTGTTGTTTTTCCATCCTGCCACAGACGCGTCTTACTTACCACCAGCTTGTATCACAATATTTTTTTTCTTCCATTTTTCCTCTCTCTCTCTCTCTCCGTACTCGGCTAATTAAAAATAAATCATAGGCTAGGTGGTGCGTCCGCTCCCTGCCTTTACCTCACCACTACTACTACACAGTACTACTTTACTTTACAACCTACATGGTCTTACCGTACCCAGCACTTCGGTTTTGTGGCGGCTTACTCCTACCTTACGTGCGGTGGACAGTGCTACCTGATTTACTTACTGCTTATTCTGGAGTCGCCTCCTCCTTCTGCTCCTCCCCAGT
This sequence comes from Cryphonectria carpinicola, assembly GCA_014849955.1. NCBI lineage: Eukaryota > Fungi > Ascomycota > Sordariomycetes > Diaporthales > Cryphonectriaceae > Cryphonectria > Cryphonectria carpinicola. The sequence continues at coordinate 21,118 of JACWRQ010000540.1, read as the reverse complement.
CAATTCCCCCCCCCCTCTTCCCCTCCATCTTCCTGCACCCTTGGATTTTGGGTTCTGATTGTCCTTTCTTTTCTTCCCCTCCCTCTTCTTTTTCCTTTCCTTTCTCCTCTTCCCCTCCCCCCCAAATGGACCCAGAAAACTTTTTTTTTCCCCTTCTCTCTCACCACAGCCCTAATCCCTCTGTGGACAAAGCGTGAGAAGGGGAGGAGGAGGGAGGAGCCCCCCCCCCTCCCCAAAGGGCCCCAGGACCCATCTACGGGCAGCCTCACGAGGTCACGAGGAGGGTCATGTTTCACTACCCCGACTCCACGGGAGGGAGGAGCTTGTTCTTGGTCGTGTCGTATTAGCAATGAGGCGTTATGACGAGCTGTGTGGTACGTACTTGGAAGACACAATATGATTTGATTCTTTGATTATTATTTTTTAATTAATTTTTTTTAATTATTATTCTCCCGCGAGTTATGGCGTTCATCCATGCAGACCAGCACCAGACCGGACCGGTGTCGCAACGGTTTGGTGTGAGTTGGTTGACAGACAAGACGTTGGGCTCCGCTGCATGACTGCCTTCCTGCCTTGTCTTGACTTGTCAAATCTCGTCTGCCAACCCAAAGGACACCACCATCCACCATCCACTACCACCCACCATGACCACCGCTGTCCCGCGTCTTGACACACTCACACTCACAAACCTCTAAACACGGACACACACCCTCATGGGCACCACCCAAGCCCCCCTCCAAGCCACAAACATCATTCCCCCTTCTCTAGCCTCCCCGACGAACCCATCCTCTTTAGCGCCTGCCATCTTGGCTTGCAGGAAAAGGGGTCTCGTGTTTGCCGGCAAGCAGCATGTTCGTTCAACCCCTTCTCTCTTGTCTTTGGCTTGTCACGAGAGACAGAGACAAGAGCGAGAGACACAAATACGCGCAGGGAATGTCCTTGCGGCGCGCGGTGGGCTTTTCGGCTGCTCGCGCAGGTCCCCCCCCCCCCCCAATACCCACATCCATATTTAGAATATGGAATTCGGGGCTTTTTTTTTTTTTGTTGTTGTTTTTGCTCTTGTTTAGCTCGCATAGCCCTCAGTCGGGACACCGCCGCCATCGCCGAGGAGGGATGGAGGGATAGATGGTTGGACTAGGCGTCTTGTGGCTGCTGCTGCTGCTGCTGCTGCTGTTGTTGTTGTTGTTGTCGTCGTCATTGCTCTGCTGTTTTTCTCTCTGGGTTCCCTTGTATGTCAGCCTTGACGCGCCGTGCTAGTAGAGGCGAGGCTGAGTCAACTCTAGAACCCTGTGGAGGAGGGCCAGAGAGAGAAAATCTCTTCGTCTTTGGACACGGCCCTTGACGGTTTTTTGACCGCGGGGTGTGCAGTACACACACACACACACACACACACAGACACCAGAGGTAACGGTTCACTCACTCACTCCTTTTTCCTTCATTTCCCCCCCACTCATCGTCCTTTCCCTTGATCATCATCGTCGCCATCCTTCTCCTCAGGAGGCTGTCTCAGCCCCACAATAAGCTTCTCCCCCCTCCCCTCTCTCTCCTTGGCAATCTCATACCGCCCGCCGAGGACCAGATCCTTGGCCACCAGCTCTCTCGTCCGTCCCAGGCTCTCAATGGCAGAGATGCGGTCGTTGGTAGCTTCCAGGTGCTCCCTAAACCCAGGCTGCAGGCAGATCTCGCGAAAGGCCCTGTGCATGGGCACGCTGGAGGCACGCATCTGGGCGGCCGAGGTGATGGTGAAGAGGTTCATGCGGTCGAGCTCGCGCACGAAGTCGGCGCGGGTCTGGATCTGCTGGGCGATGTGCATCGGGAACGCGGGGAGGCGGTGGCCTGCGACGGGGTCGTAGGTTTCCAAGGGCGCCGGGATGGCTGGGTGGGTGAGGTCCGGGGGGGAGGACTCCTCGAGGTCTACGAGGGCGAGGGCTAGGACCATCGCTGCGGCCTGGAAAGATGGACAAGCAAGTTAGTATTGTTCTTCTTCTTTCTCTTTGTGAAAGAGAGAGAAAAGAAGAAAGAAAGAAGAAAAGAAGAAGAAAAAAACCACGTCTGGACTTACGGCCCACTTCTGCTGGTCCATGACATCGTCGTCCATCTCCTCGCCCAGGATCCAGCACTGGTTCAGAAAATACGTCTTCTCGACCTCCTTGATCTGCTCACACGTCTCGAGCATGTCATGGCTCTTGGCTACGCGGTTTAAGAACGAGAGGCGACCACCGACGCGGTCATAGACCTGTGTGGCGACATCCTCGGACAGAACCTCGTTGAAGTAGCGGGCGCGGTATCTTCGCAAGGCCGATGTGGCGGCCGACTTGGGCAGGTCAGAGACGCTGGTGACCTCCATGCGGGTGGCGAGCAGCTTCAGGCGCTCATAGACCCAGTAGTCATCACTGTTGAAGACCATGGTGACGAGGTTGGAGGCGGCCCACTGCTCGGCCCTCTGCTGCAGCAGCTCGATCAGGTCGCGGCCGTCCTCGTCGTCGCGCACGAGGTGCATCTGGTTCACAATCATGACCAGGGGCCGGCCCACGCGGGCACGCCGCTGCAGGGCGACCTTCTCGAGCTTGTTGAGCGCGCGCTCAATGTCGAGCAGGGCCGTGGTGTCGCGCGGGCCCTTCTCGCTAAAGTAGCCGCCGATGTAGTCCTCGTGGAACTCATAGTCGAGGGCCTTGCCCAGGCGGATGCGGAAGATCTCGAGGTCCGAGTGCGCCTCGAACATGGCCACGCCCTCGCCGTCGATCTTGCGCATGGCCTCGATCAGCATGCTGGACTTGCCCGTGCCCTTTTCGCCCAGGAGAAGGTGGTAGTGGCCCTTTTCTTGGCCAGCCACGATGTCGTCTACCTTGGCCTGCTCGGGCCTCTCTACCCAGTGGTCCTCATCCTCACCGCTGTCATCCTGTCCCCTGCTCTTGTTCTTCTCCTTCTCTCTCTTGGTGTAGATGCCCTTCCCTATGGCTGCGAGGTCCAGCACGGGGTCGCCCGGCTCAAAGGCGTTGGCCATCTTGCGCAGCTGCAACATCTTGTACAGGCGGTGGTACGCGTAGGCGGCAGACGCGAAGCCCACGGCCAGGACGAGCACCGAGGCCAGCGAGGTCGCGGCGGACTCGAGCATCTTGCGGGCAAGGCCGTCCTTGTCGTCGTCTCCGCGGCGTGCATCATCACGACGCAGGGCACGAGAGGTGGAGAAGGGCCGACGCCTGCATAGTGGTGGTATAGATGCTGCTGCTGCTGCTGCTGCTGCTGCTGATGGTGATGATAATGAAAGGCGCCATGTAGTAGTATTCAATCCCGCGCCCTTGTTGTGTGGTGGGCATTGCGGGTGCATTAGATGCTTCAGGGTGGTGGCGCCTTGTAGGCGTAGCCGAGATGCCATGCTCGCGTTGTTATCGTCGTGGTGATTCACTAATGCTTACTCTATCCTTGGTGGTCCAGGGTTGGTTTGTCTTGTCTGCAGGTGTGGCAGCAGTCAAGGGGATGTTGGTTGGTTGGTTGGTTGTCATGCAGCTTTGAGAGAAGCGAGACGGGATTGGATGACGAGGTCTGACAATGACCAGAATGAATGAGCGACGCCAGGGAAATTAACGACCGAACGAACGATTGAGTAAGTTGAGAAGAAGAAGAACAAGAACAAGAACAAGAAGACAAAAGGAAGAAATGAAAACAAAATAAGAAGCTTATCTGGGTGAAGATTTGTCGCAAAAAGAGAGGGAGAGAGATAAAAAAGACAGATGAGAGATAAAAAAGGATGAGATGAAATTTGATGAGATGAGATGTAATGAGATCGCTCCATCGTCCCTTCCGCTCTTGCTGTTCTGTTCCTTCCTTCCCTCCTGGAGAGATTGCGTCAACGTGTCAACGTGCGCGACACTACAAAAGGGGTTCCTTCCCCACGCCGCCAAATCTGTCCCAAACCTAATTAAAGGCAAAAAAAAAAAAAACCTTGGCAGAGGTCACTCAGTTCCCCGTCCATCTCTTTTTTTTTCTTTCTTTTTCTTTCGCTTCCGAAGATGAGGACCGACTCCTCCTCCGAGACCAAACCTTTTCTGACTTACCTGAGCAACTGATCCTGATTTCGTTGGTACCAAAACTGTACCAATTCATTATTAGTACTATGGTATATATATATATATATATTTTTCCCTAAATAAATCAGATTCAACGGTGTAACTACGGTATCAAAAGGGTCCACTGCACACAAACACACCGCTGCCGTGGCCGAGCCATCACGTCGGGACGGAGGATCGCCATCCCTGATTTTTCTTTTCTCTTCTTCTCTTTCCCTTCTTCTTCTTTTTCCCATTCCAACACCGTGTCGGGGCCTGTGCTGTGCCTTGAGCCGACGTCGACGAGGACAACAATGTTCGTAAATAAGCACTACTATATGGTATATTTGGCTGGGGGTCACAATACTTTATTGCATTGCATTTGTATTGCGAGACAAAGTTTGCTGACGTGCACCTGATAATCCTGGGTGGAAACTTTTGCCAGCACACCAAGAAGCTTTGACTCTTCCTCGTCTTCTTCTTGTCCCCATCATAGAGATTGTATATGTGTACAGTATGGTCGTGGTGAGGTGTCGTGTGTCGGGCCTTGGTCCACCCAAAGGGTTGGCTGGCCTATGGACGAGAGTCTATGAGGGTAGTTCTCCTCGCGCCTCTCGCCAGCAGGCCAGGCTCTCCTATCAAGAGCTTCATCCATACCATACCAGTGAGCATCACCCACCCTGCAAGATCTCCGCCGCCCTGACCGCAATCGCATACACCAACCCCATGGCATGCTGTCCAGGACTGCTCGGAACCACACTCGCATCCACAACCCTCACATTCGCCGTACCATACACCCTCAACGCCCCATCCACCACCCCTCCCTGCCCGCGCGGCATCATCACGCACCCCCCCGTGGGATGGCTCCCGCTGGTCAGCCCCTCCAACACCTGCGCCTGGAAATCCTCAAAGGATAAGGTACCTGGGATGCTGAACTCGGCCCCGTTGGCGCCCAGGGGCCCAGACGAGGCGACGGTCGTGGCGTAGTATTGGAGGGCCTTGGAGAGGAGCCACAGATCGAAGGCTGTCCCGTTGATGTGCGCGCCGTTGAAGTTTGGGTCGATCAGGGGCTGTTGTACTGCTGTTTCTGCTCCTCCTCCTCCTCCTCCTCCTCCTCCTCCTCCTCCTGCTGCTGCTGCTGCGGCAGCATGTACAGAACCACTGCTCAAGGGATGCAGCACGTAGCCCGTCATGAACCCCAAGAACCACCCAAACTCGATCAGCGGCTGATCTGCCGCCCACATCGCCCTTAGCATGGCAAGGCTCGCATTCGACGCCCCCGTCAGCGAGTTCATCGATGAGTCATTGTTGAACAGCAAATTGCTCGCAAAGGCGTAGTCCTCTTCGGACAGAAACCGGCTCGGCTGTGCGTAGTCCTGAAAATCCTGTATATACTGGTCGCCTGTCAGGTTGAGCGACGTGTTGAAGCTGAAGACCCCGGCGTAGGCGAGGTGGTCCTGGAACCCGCTGCCCACGGCTGGCAGGTCGACGACGACAGCCGGGACGCCCAGGCTGGAGAGGACGGCTGGGTCGCCTATGCCAGACACCTCGAGAAGAGGGGGGCTCTGGATCGAGCCGGCGGAGAGGATGATGTTTGTGCCGTTGAGGATGGCCAGGTTCCCACCGGACGACGGGTCGATGAACTCTACGGCACTGGCGACCGCGAGTTTGCCGTCATCGTCGGACCACAGGATCCTCGTGGCGGTGGTATTGGTAAACACCACCAAGTTAGCCCTCCCCTCGACATTCGTGTACGCCGAGCCAGAGTACGACCGCGTATACGAGCTGGCGTTCACCGCCAGCGGGCCATACCTCATCCCCGTCGTGTCCCCGCCATCAACATCCACAAGTTTCGGCACGCCAAGCGCCTGCAGCGAGGGGACCACATAGTCCTCATACAGCGAGTACACATTGCGCGCCATGCTCCCCGCCACAGGCCCCTCAAACCCATGATACGCCGCATCCCACGTCAACCCTTCCGCCTCCAGCCCCGCAGGAGGCGGCATGAACGTCTCCCCGGCCCGCGAAGCCGCAGACAGCGCTTCCCACCCCCAGCCCCCCGAGACGTTCAGCACGCCCTCCCAGGCATCCAGCTCGGCGGACGAGGCCCGGTGCCAGAGCATAAAGTTCATGGCCGCGCTGCCGCCCAGCACGCGGCCGCGCGGGTAGGCGACGACGGCCTGGTCGGGCGGCAGCGCGGTCTGGGGGATGCTGGTGAAGTTCCAGTCGTAGGCGGTGGCGACGATGGTGCCCTCATTTTCGGGGATGGTGATGCGGGGGTTTGTGCGGGCGTCGGGGCCGGACTCGAGGACGGCGATGGTGGTGTTGGGGTTGGTGGAGAGGAGGGTGGCTAGGAGGAGGCCGGAGGTTCCACCGCCGATGATGATGTAGTCGTAGGATTCTTCTGCGCGTGCGGGCCCGAGGAGGGGGAGGAGGGCTGCGGCTATGGAGAGGAAGAAGAGCATGGTCGAGAGAGGGGAGGAGGGGGGCCTGGTTGAGGCAGTCAGTGCTCATTTGGTGATCTCACAATGCTCTCTGGTTTGATATGACAAAGAGTAGAACAGTATTCTTGACAAGATAGGAATTCTGCAATGCGATCAAATAAAATGGCACCCAAGATGGGAATAGCAAGGCAAGGGGTGTCAGCAAAGCCAAGGTGGCATGTGTGCAATCATGCATGGCGGCGGCGCTTCGGGCTTGTGGCCTGCCTCATTGGTGATACTGTGCTAGACGCATCGTTTAACGGAGGATGGTAATAGATTATATACAACAGTTGATTTGTGATGTTGATAATACATTATATGATCACCCTGAGTTGATCACACCCAAGTGAATCAAATCAAAATACACAATTGTCAGGCTTGTGAACACAAACCTTACCGCTCCTAAACTTGAGCACAACCTTGGGATCATCCTGGGAGGCCTTGACCTGCTTGCCGTCCACCGACTTGGATGTCCTGGCAATCTCGACCACCTCGCCCCTCCACCCACCCCGGCATGACCTCCGAGTGGACATTCTTCTGCCCTTTCTTGGGGAGCCTGTCCTTGGACCCTTGCTGTGCAGGTGTATCCGCCCTGTCGTGCTTCGACCCGATCGTGCTGCTATTCTAATCTAACTTGTTCGAGTCCATCTCTAGTTTCCTCCTTCTGGTCCTTGTCACCATCGTCCTCGGCCTTGCGACCATGCTTCTTCTTATTTCTTGATGGCGATGTTGTCTCCTCTTCCTCTGGCCCCTCACCTTCACCTTCACCCTCACCCTCACCCTCACCCTCACCCTCTTCTTGTCCCTCTTGATCCTCCTCCTCCTTGCGCTCCTCCTCAATCTTTTTCCCAGCACTCTTCCGTGCCCCCTTGGCCTTGCTAGTATTCGAAACAAACTGCCCATCTTTCCCTTCCTCCAGCTTCTTCTCGTCCGTCTCCTCCTTCTCCCCCCCCCCCGGCTCATATCCTCCCACGCCTTCTTGGGCAGGTAGCGCCTCCGGCTGCCGTTCTTCCTTCCTGGCCTGGCCGGATCCCTCTTTTGTCTACCACTCCTCGCCGCCCCACTTGTCGAGGTTCTTCTGGGGCTCGTCTTTGGCGTCTTGGGGGGGTGGGGGGGTGTTGTAGTCGCTGCCGTATTTCTTGTGTACTCTCTGGCCATTATTTGTGCCCGTGGTAGGGTGTGTTAGGTTTTAGTAATTGAAAATATGCACACAGCACTGCTTGATTAGGAGACGGAGGGCAGACTCAACCTTTCTTGCGCTCTATTGTCCTGGTAGTATGCTGTAGGAATATAATCACTCGTAGTGTATTATTATGGTGGAAAGAAGGAGATTATGGATGTGCAACGGGAGATGCATTTCAGTTAGGTAAAGTATGTCAATAATAAGTATGCGTCGCTGAATTATAACGAGACCAGAGGGACCTGGGTTGCAGCTATTGAACACACTGATGATAGCAGTCTTCCTGCCCTTCTCCATGACGTGTGAGATCGCGTAAAGGAGTCATGACATCTTGTGGTGATGAATTGTTGAGCATCGACACCAACCACCATTGCTCGGGATATGAACAACCGTCTAGCTGTGCATGTAAGACAGAAGATGTTCGATCAATGTCATAAGGTCACTCACTGGTCAGGGAAATATGAATGACCATGACTTGGAATCTTGCACCGGCGCCCCACGCATCACAACATCAAACCAGAGTCAAGCTCAACCGACAGGGTCTTCTTCTTTGACCCCCGCTGGTTCTGCCAAACCCATTGCCCTTGACTGTGGTTTTGCTAGATAATACTGGTCAGCAGCCTACAGATTGAACAACAATAGTGGCTTTACCTTGGGTAGGTGTGAGTTCCTCCTGTATTTTGGTGTACTTGAGATGACCTGTGCTGTTGAGTAGAGTAGCTGCAGAACCACCAGGTCACTGCGGTTGGATCAAGAAGAGGGCAATCACTCCAATATCTTGGGAACTCTGACCCTCATAGAACAGTCTACAGCAATCTGTTGAGATAGATAAATCAGGTCCCATCCGAAGGCATGCAGAGATGTTGTCTAATGTCTGTCTGATGGGGTTGACAGGGGTGCTCAAGTAGGTGGTAAGGTTAGGCCGCCCCCCCCCTCTCTTCTCCCCATCCCATCCCAGCTACTTACTGTCAACCTGCTAAAATCTAAAATCCACATCCACTGTTCAACAACTGCAATTGAGCCACTGCCTACTCTTTATTTGATGGTCAAAGCTATTGTAATGATAATATGTCTGATTGCACCCAAAGTTCCCCTTTTTTTTCTTTCTTCCCCCCCCCCCCCATCATCACAACTCTGAGCTGCAGCTCAAGTCGCCACTCCCAAGGTACAGAAGTATATGGCCTCCACAACTTTATAGCGGGTCTAATGCCAGGGCAGGGCCCTGACCCGAGTAACTTGCGGGGTAGGGTAGGGGGAGGAGGACCTGAGCATCTCAGGCACATCCCTGAAGACCACTGAAACTTTTTTCTCTTTTTCTTGCCTGGTCGCGTTTGACCGCGTTGCATCTGCATTTCGATAATGTCCCCCCCTTTGACACTGACTTCAGCTAAGCCCCAACCAATTTCTTCATTCCCGAGCTTTTCTCTCTCTCTCTAGACAAACACAAGCAATACAATACAACACACTGCCCCGCAAACTACAACCCCCTCCATACGGTCATATTCCTCGGCTCCATTACGAAATCTAGCGCTCGAGGGGATGGACTAGTGATCAGGGCATTGGTACGGCCTGCCATTCACCATGGGCTCCCAGTCCAGCCAGCTTGCGGCCGAGGGTCACATCCGCTCAACCCACAGCGGCGGCAAGGTCTTTGGGCCCCCAATGTCTCCCACGGCCTCCGAGAACGGCAGCGAGACGGGCCGCGTCTTTGGTCCTCCCATGTCACCGCTCACCACCGACGACGAGGCGAACCGACCAGGTCCTACATCCTCGGCGGGGCCGCCCGGCAAGAAGAACAAGATGAGGCAGAGAAAGGGTGTGGACGGTGACCTCCCGTCGCCAGAGCCTGTTGTAGCTGACGAAGAGGCGGAGGACGTTGGGAACAAGCGAAAGAGGAGGAAGAAGAAGAAGAAGAAGAAGAAGAAGGCGGGGGAGAGGCAGGCTGAGGTTCATGCTCAGGCTGAGCAAGACGGAGAGCACGATGCCGTTTTCGACGACACACAGCGTGACGATCGCCACGAGGAGCTTCGATCGCCCAGGCGGAAGCCGAGAAAGCGGAAAAAGAAGGCCGCCGCCACAAGCGACGACGGTGAACACGTACCGCAGGATGGCACACACGAGGACGGCCTGGCCAACGGCGACCCCAGCTCTGACCGAGAAGACGATCTTCATCCAGCAAACGCACGGCACAGCCAGGACTCAGCACGCGTCGGAACACTGCACCCTGCGCTTGAAATCATGCAAAGACCCCCTGTAGAGGAGAGGAAGAAGAAGAAGCGGAAGAAGAACAAAAACCGCGACGCCGTCCAAAGCCCTGATGCCCGCCAGGTCCTCTTGCCCTATCCCGACGGAGGCTCACCACCATCTGCCCAACAGCCCGATCAAGAGCTCAGTCAAATCCTTCGTTACGAGCCAAGATCGGATAGCGAGGCTGGAGAAGACGCCATCCTCCCTTCAAGCCAGTTTGCCCACGGGACCCAAAGACGCGGATCAGGCCTGGCTAGTCTTCGACGAATCAAGCTCGAAGACACAGATGCTGATGATGACGGGCACCCACGGTTTGGCTCCGCCGGCATGGAGGCCGCCAGCTTCGCAGATGCCGTCAGGGACCCAGCAGCTGAGGCGATGCGCGACGAAAATGACCCGGCTCCAGGTCTCACATGGCTCCACAAGCGAGAGACGCAGGCTGCAGAGGACACGCCTATCGGAGACAGAAGCAGCGGCCATGAAACGGACGCGGACGAGGCCTTACCTGACCTCCACCAGAGTCAGATCAACCCGGAACGCGAGTCTGACAGCAGCACCGACTCTAGTGTGAGTACCGTCTCCAGTTCTGATTCTGACACCGACTCTCCAAGTGTCGCAAGGCTGGACAGGCTGTCGAGGTCAAGATCACGATCCGTCGCGTCGATATCGCTATCCGGCGCGCTGGCTGATCAGCAGGTAAGTCACCCGCAAGGGCGATCTTGGGAGACTTGCATTGACCATGTGTCGCAGCTCGGACTACTTCCCGGTACTCGACGGCCTGTCAGCCCATACTCGAAGGGGCCAGACACAACATCCAGCCCTTCCTCGATCGGCTCCAATACCACTATTCCTGCTCGGCTCGACGACGTCCCTACAAACCCGTCACCACGCCCATCTCCCTCGGGGGTAAGATATTCATCGAGATCTAGCAGGTCTCGCAGTGGCGATGTCGAGGAGGCTGATGAAGCGATGGAAGTCGAGCAGTCTCTTCCCAAAATCAATGCCAGTCCTCCCAAGAAACGGGATCAAAGGGCCAACGTGGGCAGAAAGAAAACATCCCAACCGGCTGAGACTGCTGAGGAGACCCAAGGTCACCCCGAAAACGCTCCTGAAGCGGATAAGAAGGGGTCTGACCATCCAGAAACGTCGAAACGGCAGAGAGGCCGACGTACAAGCAACGTTGGGTTTCCCAACGGCGATAATGTACATCCCATGCCAGATCGAATGTCAGGTTCTGCGGAGGCTCCTCAGTCAGTCGCGGCTGTAGAACCGGACCAGAATGGCGTGCCAGACGACGAGCTTCCTATCGAAGACATGCCACATGTCGAGGACGCGATCGAGCCCACAGTGTCTGCCAGACAGCTGGGGAAGACCCCGAAACGCAAGGCGAAACCATCTGTGGCATTGGACGATGAGGGACCAGAGCTGGCAGGTGGCTCAGGGGATGCGGCATCAGCTCCAGGTCCCATAGCTGAGAGTGTAGGTGCGGCGATTTCACCCCAGAGAACAGCCGCGAGACGCACTCTTCGGCAACAGAAGCTCCCGTTCCCGCAAGTTACAGCTGCCCGTGATGGTAGTGTTGGGCCCGAGGAGTCAGCCAGCCAGCCGCAGCCGCAGCCAAAAGGAAGAAAGAAGAGAAATCTTCAAGGCAGAACGTCTCTGGCACTCTCCCTATCTCAGATTGAAGGCGACGAGGATGTGACAGAAGGCCAGTCTAGGTTGTCGACCTTCTCCCAACAAAGGGCAAAGGCCATTGATGCAGCGAGAGGCGGTAGCAATGAGCCTGAGCAGGGCGAGGTCGGTGTCTCGCAAGAAGCAAGCCCGGTGCGGAAAGCTCGCAAAGCGAAAAGGAGGCGTCGTATTACAGACGCGTCCGAGGACGAGCTCGAGAGTCTTCTGGCTGCAGGTCCATCCAAGTCACGGAAGAAAGCCCGCACGCTCGACTCCAGCGATGATGAAGGCGGCAAGAGGGGTAAGCGAAAGCGGGCTCCCGCCATAAAGGACAAGGCCACTGGGCCTTGGCAAGAAGACGAACTCAGTGCTCTTGGCAGGGTGGTGGATAACTTTCGTGATGCCAATGGCATGACACAGCACGAGATCAATCAGCTCATACATGAAGTGCCGAGGAAGGCTGGTGATATCAACCAAGAATTCTGGAACCAGGCAGACCTCGCTATACCGCGACGGACTAGAAAGCAGATTGCCGAGCGGGCACGGCGGCTGTATAACAACTTCATCGGTCGCGGGACGTGGACGGAGCAACAGAAGGAGGAGCTCCACGAGCTGTTTGAGCAATACCCTAAGAAGTGGGCTCAGATCGCCGGTATGATCAATCGCGATCAGAAGGACATTCGCGACTATTGGCGAAACCACTATGTCGTCCACGAGAACCAGGTTAAATCTCGCTGGGGAGAAGAGGAAGAAGCGCGCTTCAAAGAAGTTGTTGTAGAAGCCCTCATCAAGATCCGGATCATGCGTGAGAATAACGACGACTTTCGGCCCCGGCCCCGTGTCAACGGGACCACGGACGATGCCTTACTCGACTGGCAGCAGATCAGCGCCGCCATGGACCTGACCCGCTCTGCCCGGCAGTGCAAATGGAAATGGACTGACCTGCGCGAGAAGGGTCTCGTCGGAGATGCCAGCATTGTCCTGCCTCGGCAACCGCGTAGTAATAATGGCAGCGGCAGCATTCTGGCCAACGGCATCAGCGAAGAGCTCGCCAATGCGCGTGAGGACTTCCGCGGCATGAGCGAGGAGGAGCTGTTCCGCCTGGTTGAAGCAATCTACGAAAGCGGTGTGCGCGACGACGCACGTATACGCTGGTCTGGGCTTGCGGATGAGCGCTTTCGAAACAAATGGCACCGGCCCAGCCTCAAGCTCGCCTGGTACCGCCTGCGGAACTCGTGTCCCGACTACGATAAACAAGATCTCGAGACGAATGCGCGGCACCTCCTCAACCACTACGCCTCTCATCGGGCGTTCCGGCGTCTCGGCGACAACCAGGTCGACGAGCAGGTGGAGGAGAAGCTCGTCCGCGGCTCACGCGGCAGTCGCATCTGGAAGAGGCCCTCTGACGACCCGCGTGCGATACGTGAGAGACAGAGACGGTCCAGCAGTGCCAGCAGCCGTGCCAGCAGCCGGCTGACCCGCAGGGTCTCGAGCGAGATCCTCAGACTCGACGGCAGCGATGATGAATCTGGCCCTGACGTGCGGATTAGGATCCCCAAGCACCTCAAGGGCGAGGAAGCCAAGAAGGCTCTCGAAAAGGCCAGGGCCAAGGCGTCTGCCAAGGTCAGTGGCAATGCTCTGGCCAGAGGGGCGAGATCAGCCAGTGTTGCTGTTGATTCGGACTCGGGGTGAGTTGGTCAATTATGGTCTGGACGTATTCAAGCTCGTCATATCGCTACTGGTGGTTATGATATTTTCGCGGGAAGGAAGCAGGTATTCTTCGAGGGCAGGATCCTTGTGGAGAGCTGCGGGATACAAAAACTCATATCCCAGCACGGGTATTACTAGGGTGGCCATCATTCCGCGATCGATGTTGCATCGTGTTCAGTCTCCAAAAGGTTGGTGGTAATTGAGGTCTTATTAAAGGCAAGGCACACCTGGACCTTGGGAGGCATGATAACACGGTATAATTCAAGAGGCCCGTGAGGGCATGTAACATGGTATTGCTGCCTTGTCTGAGTGAGCATGGCATAAATCTCGCCTGTATCCTACCTGCGTCCGTCTTGTCTCTGTTACATCCAGTCTTGTGCACGCACTGCGAAGGTAGTGCCACCCACTCGACCTGCCTGACGCTCTCGGCCACATGTTATCTCTGTCAACAATTGGCTCTTCCAAGGTTTAAGCCTGCATCACAGCTGCTGCGTCCGTCTCGAGAGCATTTACTATCACATATGCATGCACTGACCATTGTGCCCAGCGGTACCCAGAAATATTGTAAGCGCCCATCTTACTGCATGTTGAAAGAAAACCCCCTCCTCTTTCCCCCTCCCCCCCCCCTCTTCAACTCCCTTTGGCCTGTCGAATGTGCCGTTGTGCGTCTATATTCTCCCTTCCTCGGTCCATACCATGGACAAGACAGTCAGTTTATCGTTGTTATACAAGAAGTAGACCACGAACCAGTGCAGTAGTCCTCTCGCGGGCCGTGCAGTGTCCCCCGCCTAGACCCTAACCGCCGCCACCACCACCACCAACCACCCAACTCCTCCTTGGGGCCGCTCGTATGCATACGCATGCAGAACCAGAGCTGAACGTCATCCAATACAGAGGAGGAAGAAGAAGAAGAAATAGTATAGATTTCAACCACCCATACCGTCCATGCTCAGCATAGATCCCCCCCCCTCCTCCCCATAACAAAGGAGGTGGAGGTGTCTCGTGTTTGGTTCATATGATGCGCCGTCTGTACAGGCCGTCCACGATGCTCCAGGCGCGGATGTTGCACAGCATGATGATTAGAATGACGATGATGGCTGTGCTGCCGGCGGTGATGCCGACTAGGGCGGGGATGGACATTGGTGTGTGTGTGTGTGTGTGTGTGTGTTTTCGAAGGGGCGGTGGAGGAGGGACGGGGGATCGAATTGGGTCGTTTTGTCTGCTTGCTCGTGGGGCTTTGAACCGGGGACTTCTCATGGGAGAGAGAGGATGGTTTGGAAGTGGACACTGTTATTGTGCCGGCGAGACGTGGTTTGAGGCGATGGATGTAGGTAGGGAGACCTCGTGTGTTGAAGCTGCAGGCGTCTCTTCATCGTCACAGGTCTGATCTTCCCCCTAAGGTGAGGTTCTACTGAGAGTCATCATTAATCAGTTACTCACACTGCCGTCTCGTCTATGGCATCCTGGGTAGGAGCGAGTAGCCTGGAGCTCGCCCTCGGGGGATGAAGGGCGAGGCAAGAGCCACCCAAGGCATTACGGCTGAAGGGAAGGAGAAACTCTGAGCTCTTGAGGACTCTGCGCTCTTTGCCCATATTCGCATTTCATTGCCTCCTACCGATTATCATGATGGCCGTTATTTCACCTGCGCACACGACCACAAGTCATCCTTGGTATTGGCAGACTGTTGTTCTGGGAATCCTCGACATCTTGTCTGATAATATCACGCACTCCAGGCAAATGAAGGATTTCTGGGCTCTACTGCAACATGCAACAACAAGACGCCGGCCTCTTCTGCCGAAAGTAACGCCAACCATTCCTGTCTTCATCTCCAGATCGACTTATGTGAGAACTCAATCAGATCTCACCCCTCTTTACATCCTTGGCTTGTCTTTATCGGTCCGTCCTCTTCAAAATGAACAGTAAAGAGGATCCAGGCTCACTGCAAGATTCAAAGTCCTGGGGTAAATTATCTCGCCGATCATGTCGGAGAGAGGTCATTACGTGAGATGGATCAATCCTCCGTCCTCAGGTCTTCTGTCTGTCCCTCGCCGCACCTCCGAAAAGCTAATAGCTCCACAGCGTTATTTTGTGCCCGTCCGCCCTCGTAAGCCGGCCATACCGCGGCGAGAGAGCAAGTCTCAGACACGTCTGGCCTGACCACGCACCAAGTCTCTCCACTCACACAATAGGAAGGCGACCGAACGAGCTGGCAGGCTGGCAGGCTGGCAGGCACAAGGAAGGGCTGTTGTTCCGAAACATGCATCACGTGTGCCAAAAAAAGAATCTCAGGCGCTGAAATGAAAGTGTGTTTATGCGTTGTTGACATCTGTCTGCATTTTTAGATCAGAGAGAAGAGAGAGAGGGGGGGGGGGGAGAGAGAGAGGATGGTTCTCCACCCACGATCCGGATATCGATTACCCTCGCAGGAAAGGTCAAGAAACAAGTTAAGCGGCATTGAGTCCTGACAGACAAGCGATGCCGTGCTAGCTTTGGTTTCCCCATGGGGTATGTCGCATCTCACCGAGCTCATTCTGGGGAAAGACCCATAAATTTGACATGTGAAAAGGGTAAAGGCGTGCGAGGAGGAGGAGAGGAGTGGAATTTGATGTGGAGAGAGTTCATGCTAACGATCCTTAACATAGCATCCAAGAGCCGTTTGTGCCGCTGCGTGGAAGACAGGTCTCATTCAAAGCTTCCCTCCCCCTCCCGCTTCGGCAAATGACCTGTCATCCCGTCCGCTTCCCCTCTTTTCTTTCACTGCAGCTGACCACGGGTGACCTGCCAGCCTGGGAACCCTAATTGGGCCGAGGGAGTGACCGACACGATGAACAACGGTCACTTGGGCCGTTTCGGACCTCACGAATCGCATTCGAGACTTTGCTACCACCGCTGCATACACTGTGCTATTCACGTGTAAGCTCAGCATGGCCTTGGCATCAGGGACGGGGTAGGGTGGCAGCGAGGGCGATCCCCCTCCTCCATTTGCTCTCTCTTCCCTTTCCTGACCAATCATATTCGAAAACCCCCGCTTACGAGGTTCAACCCCCCCCTGGACAGCCCGCCATGTAAAGGGGGACACGACGAGTCTGCACTCCGACGGCGCTTAGTAGCCCAAAGAAACAACTGACAGTAGGGGGACACGGGACTGGCCCACGAGCAGATGGTGGTCCAAATAGGAATTCTGCCCCCCCTGTATCCTGGTGCCTGCATTCTTTGATTTTCTCATTTTTTTTCTTTTAAGAAAAAGAAATTTCTAGGCACCCGAAGGAGATTGGAGAAGGAAAAAGAAGGGGGGCACGAGACCTCGGCGAACTTTTGTTGCTGGCTCAACCACACACACACACACAATGGGGACAGAATTTTGACCCTTGATCCCTTCATTTGGCCCGGAAGGACCCGCATCTCTTGTGGGGGAAGAGGGGAAAATTTCTTCGTCGATGGAGGGGCATTTGATGGATGGGTGAGTGGGTGGGTGGATGGGTGGCTCACTGATCTTCAGGCACGAGGGCCATTCTTTCTTTTCTTTGGCCCCGTGAGTGTGGTGGAGCTAAGAGCTAGCTACCCAAGGCGAGGAGGAGGAGGAGGAGCAGGAGGAGAGACACGCACAAGTTGGTGTGGGTGAGTATGTATGTGTGGCTGATCGTTGTGAGATAAATACTGGAGCTGTGCCCACCATGCATTCGTTACTTGTGGTTCTCACGATGCCCTCGTCCTCATCCTCCTCCTCCTCCTTCAGGATTCCCGGATTCCCGGATCGTTCGTGCCAGGTCCACGCTGCTGTGGGAGAGACCACCTCCTTCTTGTCCTTCCTTAGACCCATTTACACCCTCTCCTATTCACGCCTCGGTCCCTTCTTTCACCCTCCTCTTTCTCCACAAAGCCCAAGATGAAGTCCTCCAGCGCTGTGCTCTCCCTGGCTTTGACCCTGAGCGGCCAGATCTCAGCATCAGCCATCCCTTCTTCTTCTTTCCAGTCCTCCAGGGCCCTATCCCTGCTCCCCCGCCTGGACATCAACGACATCCTCGCCTACATCTCGGAGCTCTTCCCCGCCAGCATCGCCCTCGACGACGCACAGGACGTCATCGAAACTGCCGACGAGGCCTTGGCCGTCGCCCTGGGCTACTCGACCACCTACAACGACCTCACTGACGGCGATTGTGCCGATGTCACCCTCATCTTTGCCCGCGGCACTGACGAGCCGGGCAATGTGGGCGCCCTGGTCGGCCCGGAGTTCTATTCGGCACTGCAGTCCGCCCTAGGGAGCACCACGTCCATCTTCCAGGGTGTCAATGATTATGATGCCTCTGTCACCGAGTATCTCGAGGGCGGCAGCACCTCCGCGGGGTCAGACATGTGAGTTTATATGCACACACGCCTTCCTAATAGGCCTGCCTGAACTTTGATTGAGGCTGGTGATACTGATTATGTTCCTTCTTTTCTTTTTTTTCCTTCTTTTTTTCAGGGCCACCCTCGTGACACAGGCATTCACCCAGTGTCCAGACACGCAGGTCGTCATGAGCGGTTACTCGCAGGGCGCCCAGGTTGTCCACCTCGCCGCCTCTGACCTGGCTGCCGCAACCATGGAGAAGGTCAGCGCTGTTGTCACCTTTGGCGACCCAGGTATGCAGTTTTCCTGTCTCCCCAACCCCCCCCCCCCTCTCTTTCCCTCAAGGCTCGACGGTCTTCATTCTTTCGCTAACTCTCTCTCTCTCAGATAGCGACACTGCCGTGGCCAATATCGACTCGAGCAAGGTCTTCATCATATGTCACGAGGGTGATGACATCTGCAACTTTGGGGACCTGATCCTGCTTCCGCACCTGACGTATGCTGAGAACGCAACGGCGGCTGCAGCTTTTGTGGTCGAGCAGCTGTGACTAAACGAGGAAACAAAAGGGGGGAAATAATGTTACCTTTTATAAATAAAAAAGGAGAAGAAGAAAAGAAAACAGGATGCCAAAGAGTGGAGGCAAGGAAATTTGTAAATATGGTCATGACATGATTGCTAGCAAAAAGGCCAGCCTACTTATGCTGTATGAATAACGAGATACTTGTTTATATGATCAAGTAATACAGAAAATGAAATTGCAAGGCGTGGACACGTCGATCTGCCAGGTATCAATTATGAGGTCGATGAACCCTTGATTATTTCTGCTGACTATTACCAGTAATGAAAATTATCATGCCGGCGACGAATAGTAATAGCCTGCCCAACAAAACATGTCAAGCATGAATGTCCTGGTCCACGGCCTCCACAGCCACCGTCTTCTCCCCCTGGCGCACAGCCTCGACATCTGGCACAGAAGAGTGCTTTTCCCCCTCGAAGATGGCATCGATCTCCTCCAGCGTCCTGCCCTTTGTCTCGACCCAGTAGACCGCCTGCGTCACACTTTGTCAGTATTAAGCCATTCAACGGAATTACACCCCCTTCCGCCTCTTCCCTTATGACCAGCTAGAATTTTCAAAAAAGGCAGGTGAGCTGGCATGGTCACTTACGATGAGGACAAAGCTGATGATGTCCCATGAAGCGTTGATGATGTACATCTTCCACCCCATATTCACCAGGGCAATGTTCATGAGAAACACCAACATGAGTCTAAGATAAGAGATCAATTATCGTCAGCTTTTTTTTCTTTCTTTCTTTCTTTCCTCATCAGGGGGTTTCTCTGAGCAAAACTCACGCGAGGCCATTCAGAGCAAGCTGCGAAACCGCCACGCCATTCGCCCGAATCGAATAGTTGAGCACCTCGGGAGGATAGAGATACAGCAAAGGTGTCCATGCGATCGAGTAAAAGCCCTGGAACAGGAACATGACGGCCACATCCCCGTAGATGAGGCCCTGGGAGGCGCCGTCCGGGTTGTCGGCGTAGATCTTGGACAGCCCGCCGATGATGAACAGGCAGGCGATGAGGAGACCCTGGGAGACGAGGGCGGTGGGTTTTCGGCCCCATCTGGCAGCCAGGTGGGTGCCGGATAGACAGCATGCCAGACACCAGACGTTGAGGACAACGTTCTTTTTGTGTTTACGAGAGACAGGGTTAGTTATTGGGTCTGGCTAGGAGCACTCAGCTCCGAAGAGGGTTCTGCTGCCTCGTCTGTCTCACTCACCGCCTTGAGCTGCTGCAGCGTATCGGTAATCCCCGCCGTGTCCAGCTCGGTGCTCAGATAATAACTGGCAATGATATTCCCAGCAATACAGGAAAACGGCCCGGGGCTCATGCCGATCAGCAGCCTTTTCCGCGCAGAAGGGGTCCTCCAGATCTCCCTCGGGCTCATGGAGCTGCCCTCCTTCTTCTCCCAGGCGAGGGTGTCGATGATCTCCTTGTACACGGTCAGCACGACCGGGTCGGCCTCGTCGCCGTCGGCGTTGGTCTGGGCGACCACGGTGCGGGCGGCGGCCAAGTGGCCCTGGTAGGCGAGCCACCGCGGCGACTCCGGGATCAAGGGCAGCACGAAGATGCACAGCACCGAGAAGATGCCCTGGAACAGGCTGGGTGCGCGCCAGGCCCACGTCGACTGCCACGTGCCTGTGCCCAGCGTGATGCCCGCCGCGATGAGCGCGCCGACGTAGTAGAAGTCGTTGAGCAGGCCCACCCCCCAGGCGCGCCACCTGCTGGGGAACGTCTCGGAGAGGTAGACGCCCGCCGCGATGCCCGACAGGCCGGTTCCGAAGCCCAGGAGGATGCGCGCTACGACGAACATGGCGATGTTCTGGGCGGCGGTCTGCAGGATGACCCCGAGGATGGTGACGAGGGAGCCCCAGAAGATGGCAGGGCGCCGGCCGAGGCGGTCTGAGATGATGCCTGATACTAAGGGGCCCAAGAAGCCGCCGATGAAGACGGAGGCGGTGTTGAGGCCTGTGGTGGCGGCGTTGAGGTTGAAGTAGTCTGTGTAGGAAGGGAGGATGTTGAGGCCGTTAAGCATGGAGCCATCATATCCGACGGTCTGTAAGAAAGAGTAGGTAGGAGTGAGTGAGTGGATTTCGGGATGCTAAGATAAGAGGGCAGAGAGAGCACATATGGTGTAATGGTCAAGTACATACCGAGGACTGGACGATAGAGCACAGGATGAGAAGCACAGAGAGGTTTATGGTCGACTCGGGAACCCTGGCGGGCAGCCATGTTCCCGTGGGCGACTCTCGAAGCATCGTGATCGACTGATAATGATATTTTCCCCCCAAGGATGAGAGGGAAATGAAAAAGAAAATATAGGGAAGAGGCCAGTCACTAAATCAGTCAATCAAACCCCTCTCCTCAATGATTAAGCATGACACACCAGAGTCTGAGAGTCTCCTCTCTTGCCAGTACATATGTATGTGTGCATGTATGCATATAAGCAATATGATAAAGGGTGGGAGGAATGGATGGAACCCCCCTGACGGTTTTTGGAGATAAGTCACGACTTAGGAAGACTCCATTGTCGATCAGGGTTGTGGCAATCTGGATGTAACGTCCCGATAATGTTGCAGTAAACACCAGGCTAAATAGGGGAAGAGTTGATGATTACGGCACAGTCGTCGACGGTCGTGACTCTCGTTGCTCGTTGCCTGAAGTAATTCTCGAGCATGAGCCAGTGTAAAGAGAATGCAATGTGATTATCGTACCAAACTAGAGTATATTTTGCTATACATTTAATGTGATTATTATATCATTAATCAAAAGATGATGGTTGCACAGAGAAACGTCTTGTTTCGGTGATTATACTCACAAGTGATCAAAGGAGGTTTTAGCTCATGGGGGGTACAAAAAAGTTGACGGGGGGTACAAAAAGTTGACGGGGGGTG